>JASAND010015385.1:0-25000 GCA_030248195.1 Trissonchulus latispiculum | reverse complement strand
GAAAATTTTTGTGAAAGAATGAGCTGAATAGCTTGCACGGTCCGAAAAAATTCCCCGAAAAACCGATATTTTAAAATTTTTGAAATTTTAAAAAATTTTAAATTTTATAAAAATGTTTGTCTCGCTGCAAGGATTCCGAAAATATATGGTTTTATGGGGTTACGACGTATATTGAGTTCACTGGAGGCCTTACAGATTTTGTACACACATTTTTGTGTCAGACTTTAGATAGATTTTTCATGCGCCGGGTTGCACAATTCAATAAGTGCAGACTCCTTCCGTGTACACTTAGACATAACGTCAATGCACAAATAATTTTTAATTTCATGTCAAAACGTTTCATTGCAGTCTTTATTAGCTCAAACAATGGTTCTCACTTAATATTTTGAGTTGTTTCGCTCAGTTATCCTAAGTTGCAAGCCATCAACTGTGTGCAATTTTCTCTGATTCAAATTTTCGCATGTCAACGTCAGGTTTTTAGCGTATTTTGTTTTATATTGCCTTTAAAAATTATTAAAAAACATTTTGTATAGTTTCCAGCCGGGTGGGCTTGATCAGAAGCTTTTATAAAGAATTTCTCAGAGAAACAAGGCCCTTGTTTCTGCTGATATAATGAAACATTTAGCAGGGGTTAACTTAAAATAGAAGCATTTCCATTTCCATATTTCTATGAGAAGAATTTATCCCTGCAATGAGATCTCTCGATTGATCATGCCATATTTTGAAAAATTTTAAAAATCGCTGTTTTGTGAAATTTGGAGTTCGAGGGTCCCGTTTGGCATGTTGAGAAATACTGGACGTAGCTGTCTGCCTAATTTATGCTGCAAGTAGTATACATTTTCCTAGTTTTGGCACAGCAACATGTTTAACGTGTAATTTTGGACCAAAATTAGAAAATCCAACTAAAGTTGCAATGCAAATTATAATTAATTCCTGCTAAACACATACCAGTTTTGGCACAGCAACCATTTTATGTGCAATCAAAATTTAATTAATTCCTGGTAACCACATACCAGTTCTGGCACAGCAATCCCTAATAACATGAGTTGTGCAACCAAAACTAGAATATTCTGGTTAAGTTTGCAATGCAGTCTATAACTAATTCCTGGTAAACAATTACATGTTTGGACACAGTAACTATAGTTACTGTGTGTTATGGGAATTAAAGGCAAAAGGCCAATTATGAATGCAAAACAATAATAATAAAATGTCGTAAGCCTAAGGTGAGAATAAGTGCAAGATTGCTTAACTAAATATGGAAATTATGTAGTATAAATGTAGAGGGTTTTTAATTTCTGTAAATGTAATATACAGACTTGCACTAAAGTTATTCATATATTCCTTGTAAAGATTGTCAGTTTCTCAGCAGGCCAGTCAACGTCTGCTGCTACGTGCCCGTCTAGTTACATGACGCCAGATAGCTGGAGTGATGATGTGAGAACCATGTCGACCGCAACCATTTCATTTACGCCGTTTTTTTCTCTTGTACGCCTGCATTCTGCAATTTAAAAAAATCTTCGTGATGTATCAGTATTCGCGCACCCATATCCCGCGCAGTTGCAATAAAATTATCCTCTGGCGGGCTATATTTCGACGGTGCCAATGCCAGGCTAAGCTATCGCTCTAGACAAAGAGACTTGTGAGACAGATATTTGTGTCAGTGTTTAAATATGTAATATGTATATGTATGTAAATAGTAATCTAGAAAAAAGTAGAGTATTACAAACATGCACCCAACAACAAGATTTAGGTGAAATGTGTGAAAAGTCTGTTTACCGATATGGGTATCTTGCAACCCTCAAAATCATAATAGTGCCGTTGCGGGGAGCGACACTGGGTTCATGTGCGAACTTTTGCTGTCCAGCGCTTGATACAGCGTAGATGAAACATCTGCTGACAGTCCATATAGGAGAGATGTTTGATATTATTGATATCCGTTAGACAGGCTCCGCAAGGCACAGAGCCGAGAGAAAGAATCCGTGTCCAGAACTCCGTGCGAAGCTGATTGATAAGACCATACACGGATCTCGCAGCGGGACGGCGAGATGTGGAAGGCTCATCATCGGTAGACTCCGCTTCTAGACCAATTGGATACGGAGATACCTGAGAAAAATAGAGGAGGATGTGACATAGAATAACCAGACACCAGAAAAGAAAAAATGTGTTATAAAAACGAAAGTATAAATTCATATCGATAATATAGCAGTATATCAAGTGTGAATAACAAAACTGTAAACAGCAGAGATGAAGTCTGCAACGAAAGCCCTGCAAAACGAAGAATAATAGGAGAAGTGCGTACGTATAATAATAAAGATAGAAGCGAACTAGTTTAGTACCTTGTGGTGCCCAACCGCCGTGATGGACGTACACGAGGCCGTGCACCGCGTGAGCTGCAACTTGGCTATAACAAATGAACCGAAATTGTATATTCCCAGTAGGAAAAATATATATATAATGTTAATATAATAATAATAATATAATAATGCTAATATAATATAATAATATATATAATTATAATGTTTTAATATTCAAAACAGGTACCTTCAAGAAAAAGAATGGATCCTAAATTATAATTAAATGAGTTATATAAAGCCAAGGAAAAGATTGGAAAGAATTAAGTAAATGCAAAGTATGTGATGATGACCAGAAATAATGTTGGTTTTTCAAAGTTGAGAGTATGCCGTATCGTTAGTAAAACAACGTATTTGTAAATCCTTCTAAAGCTAAAGTTAGGAACTTCATATATGGTGATAATACCTGAGTTGGTGCTCTGTCGGATGGTCTAATTTCGGATAGTCTAACTTCGGATAGTCTAAAGAAACTTTCGGATAGTCTAACAAGGTCAAACCTAATTGCACAATAAAGTTTTCTGTTAATTGATTTTCGGATAGTCTAATTTCGGATAGTCTAATTGTGGTAAGTCCAAAGACTTTTTCGGATAGTCTAAAAACAAAGTTACTTTCCTTAGATTTAGAAATTTAAGAATTTAACTTTAACAGTTATTTTACATAACACTAAAATTGCAAAAATAAGCTTAATATACAAGGAATATAGTTTTATTAGATTGAGTTAAATAAATATTATTATTATTAAAAAAGTCAGCGTTGTATGCTTACACGCTGAGAAGCCCCCCCAAGAATTCGGCCTTAATGTTTCGAGCATCTTGCAAGCTTATTCTATTAGGAAGAGCTGAGTGTCTTACTATTGGTATTATAAACTCTTGATACAAGGAATATAAAGTTTTATTGGATTGTTAATTGTGAAGATCAGTCTTCCACATGAGCACAGTGAATAATTTTAACTTTTTTTAATTTATTTGGTATTTCTATGTTATTTGTGAACTTCGGGAAAGACTCTGAAACAATTTTAAAAATATGTGTCTAATACATAAATATGTAGTGCCTTAGAGTTTTTGAAAACTAATCGAAAAGGAAAAATAGAAATTCTCTCTTCTTGATTTTATAAAATTAAATATTTTTTGTTTCACTCAATCTAATAAAACTATATTCCTTGTATATTTAGCTTATTTTTGCAATTTTAGTTGCTTCTCGTGTAATGTAAAATAACTGTTAAACTTAAAATTCTTAAATTTCTAAATCTAAGGAAAGTAACTTTGTTTTTAGACTATCCGAAAAAATCTTTAGATTAACCACAATTAGACTATCCGAAATTAGACTATCCAAAAATCAATTAACAGAAAATTTTATTGTGCAATTAAGTTTGACCTTGTTAGACTGCCCGAAAATTTTTTTAGACTGTACGAAGTTAGACTATCCGAAATTAGACTATCCGAGAATACCCCCCTGAGTTGTATTAAGTGTGGAAGTGTGTGTACAAGCAGAAACCGATGCAACTTCTGTATTCTATAAGCGCAACACGAAATGTAAAATTAGACAGGCGCATATAGTTGTGTGAAAAAGACATGTGTAGATAATACAGCGCTCAAGCAGAAAATGTCTTTAAAAGGTTGCGGCAGATATATATTGAATGTTATTTACCGGCAACTTCTACATAGAATGCAAATATTTAGAGCTCTGGGATGAATATAGTTGGCACGAGATAAGATTTCAACAAAAGTAGAATATAAAAAGTTTTAAAAAAGATATGTAGTGATATATACCTCAGGTTCTACATTCTGTTCAACTTGCTCATTCGACATAGGCACATCAGCACTCTCCAAAACTGCTGCTGCAGGTGCCCCATTTGACTCTAATCCAACAGCTCCGTCAACGATAACCCAGCTGTCGTCAACGGTACCATCAGGATACGATTCTGTAGCAACGTTTTCTTTGAGAACAGACGCTGCAGCAATTCCTTCGGCTACTGATTCAACGGCATCAACGGCATCATTTGCAATTGCCTCCTGTATCAGTTCCTGATTAACTTGTGTTAGTTGTGAGCATTGCTAGAAATATTCATATGTGTGATGAAAAATTCAAAATCAATTGAATTCAGTATAGTATATACGATAAATTCACAATCTAACAGAATGTAGAAGAAACGAATACGAATGCTTAACAGATGTCTGAGAGAAAGTGTTCTGGTAACACCACCGTTACGTAATGTTAATTCCAAATCGCACCCTGATCCTGTAAGATGTATATCAAAATCTTTAACTGCAGCAACGCCTGTGCTGATCTGGTAAAATACAAGGCTAAGTAGCTTAACGAAATTCATTCCCAGAGAAAAATTCAGAGGTAGTAGATACCTGAACAATAGTCCTAAACAAAATGTAAATAACAAATAGTTATAAATAATGGATTCCTCCTTGCGGAACAGTTACAGCCATGAAAAATTCATAAAGGTTGTCAAATAAGCAATGCAATATATCTGTGCTGGCATGTGCGAAGTTATTTAAAAAATCGTCTGGTTTGTTAACGAAAACTCCTGCTAGATGGAAGAAGCTTTGAGCTGCGGTTGGACAATTGGAAACAAACCAAAGGTCCACCTCAACGAATACAATGAAAAAGTCAGTTTAAAAATTCCAATAGCAGGATTGTATGGCTGACGAAAGGAAAATTTAATTACGGTTTGACGGAATTGAAAACTGAAGCTGGATTGGGAACTGACGCAAACTGAATGTGGAAATAAAGTATTCTAACAATTGGAAGCATACAAATTGCAAGTTTCAAAGACCTAACAAAGCCTATTAAGCAGGAGTAACAGTAGATGAATTAAGACTAAGAAAGCACCAACTAGCTATAACTTCTAATGAGGAGAAGTATCACCTTTAAATAGAAAACGTGTTTAATGTTAATTTAGCTGGTAGATTCGAATGCATCGTCAGCAGAAGGAACGAAGTCCATTTCGTATAAAAATACATCCAATTGCCGTAAAGAAGTCTTCCACAGGGTACCATAAAGTGATTCCATGAGAGGACTCATAAGCGCATCAAATGCATTAGAAAATACCGGTCAGTAGCTGGTAAAATTATCCATAATTTCGTGTAACGAGTATATGATTCTGTCGTTCCGTTTTTGTTATATCTAGTAAATATTGCATCCAACTCGTGTCAAAGATCAACATAACCATCTCCCATTCCTTTGTATCGAGAATGCGTGTGATCATTGCTGAGAATGGTGACCATTGCTGAGAATGCGTGTGACCATTGTTGAGAATGTGACCATTGCAGAAAATGAATCCAAATGTTTGAAAAAGCTGATTTGTAGTCACCAACATGCTTAAACTCTAGAAAGACACCCATGTTGTTAAACGTTGTTTATGCGCGCTCCTCCTTTGACTTAAAATCTTGTCTGTTGTAAACGCGTCTAACGGGGAGAAGATAAGGTTGAGGAAAATTGTTTGAGTGAAATACAATTCTTAGCTGTCCAGACATGCGTGAAAGCAGCAATTGCTAATCGCTCCAGTTCAAATTTTGGTAAAATAAGTTTCCAATCCATCAATCGTGATAGTAGGGTGCAGTAATCAAATTTGTTCTCGATTAATAGCCGTAGAATATAAGTGAATGTTATCTCTTCTAAACTATTCATTCTGAAACAAAGATTTATTGGTAAGTTGTAAGTGATAAATATCCGTGCTTCAACCTCACAAAATATAGTAATAGTCCTTCATCTGTAAATCTGTCAACACGTATAAGTATGTAAAATAGATGTATCAAGTTAATGACACACAAAACACCTAACAGAGAAAATAGTGTAGCAAGTAGAAAATATAGTTGCCAGAAATAGTGATTGTGCCCCAACAAGCAAACAATTCTATGTTTGCATACGCTTATGACATCATCATAGGGAACATTACAATAAACTTTCGTCCTAAAGATTGAATGCTCTATGTCACCATGCAATATCGGTACAACTGCTAACCAAATAAATACAGCCTGTAGCCCTAGAGCAGCAAGTGTGTACACTTTACAAAAAATGCATACTAGAAGCGTAATACGAGTGTTTTTCAATGCATGTACACCTTTTTCTGCATCAGCACCGTCATAAGCATCGATGTTTAGTTGTACACGCGCTCCATAAAGCATCCAGATTAGATGTCCTATATAAATCACAACTGAGTGTATCATGAGAATATAGCCAATGTAAGGATAAATATGCATGTAGAAGCACGGTTTGTGCCGTATAGCATAATCTAAGCAAGGTGTGTCAGGTCCTTCAAAATAGCAAGCGTCTACAAAGTACTTTGCAGTTGCAGTGTTGGTATGTTCGTGTGGTACGTTGCACGAGACAGAATCGCCAATGATTTGACTTGTCAACACAATCGCTGCACAAAGAGGCACAAAGGGCACTACCATACCATGAGTTAGTATGTCAAACCAGTAAACACCAACAGTGCCATGTTCAAATCGAGCCCACTTTGTTAAAAACGCAACCAAGCTGTGAGTGAAAAACATGATCGAATGGACACCTGCTTATCCACTTCGCTTTTATATGTACGCTTCCCCACGCAAGAGGGCGGTATTACACACTTCATCCACGTAAGAGGGCTGCATTACACACTTCACCCACATTAGTGGGCGGCATTTCACTCTTTAGCACGCACGAGGGCGGGATTACTCATATAAAAACCGTGAGTAATGAAAAGCATGTGAATGCTGGTGATGCACGTGAAGCAATTGACTCATTGAAACATATATAAAGCAATCATTTGCGAGAATCTGTCAGTCATGTTTACTTGGACAATTTGGAACCGCAGCTTTTCAACTACAGGAAATCGAAATGTGCATGTCAGAGAAGTTCACAACAGCGAACGACGTTTCAGCTGTGCTACATGTGGAAAAACATTCAAACGCAAATATACCTGTAGTCAGTATGAACGTGTCACAGTGGAGTGATATCAACTCGCTCTATTCATCAGTCAGTTTCTGGAACCTTATTTATCCCTAAATAACTGCATCATTTCCGTAATATTACGTGTTTTTCATTGAACCCTGAAGTGATCTTTGTCGATTTATAGACAATGTACAGAAGAGTTACTCCCGAACTGAAATCCTTATTAACGGATCATATTGATTCCTACGGCAGTTTTAAATTTAATTTAATTCTTCAAACTTTCGAAAAGGATATTAATCCAGAAGATACTATAATGGGCTACTTTCACAGTTCTGCAAGATTGGTTACGCTGGTCCGATAATTACAGAATATAATCTGAACTGCATTCAAGACTGTCAGTAAAAAGGTGGAAGAGTTCCTTGAAAACGGCAGTGGCTGTTTTATTCAATCTCTGCACGGACTTGATGTACATTTAATCAAACATGAAGCTGTTTAAGGACGTACGTACATCCCAAAATAAACATGCAGTTGTAAATATTAGAAATAACGATGACAAGTCTTTTATATGGTGTGTGTTGGCAGCAATTTACCCTGCAGCAACAAATCCTCAACGAGTTTCCAAATTTCGACAATATGAGCATTCGCTTACCCTTGAAGATTTGCAATGTTCCATGTCTGCTGAAAACATTCCCATCTTTGAGCAAGTCAACCTAACATCAATTAACGTGTACCGGTATGAAAACAACCGCATTAGCATTGCTTACATTTCTGAAAACAGATAATCACCTCGAAACATTAGTTTGTTGCTCTTGTACAACAAGCACTATTGTTTGATTAAGGATCCGGAAAGATTTTTCAATAAGGAGAAGTCTGATGGTCACAGACTATACCAGTGTCGGTTTTGTTTGTGCTCATTCTATTAGCAACAGAAACGGGACAAGCATTCCGAATTGGCACAAATCCTGAAAAAGAATGCATTGAGCTTCCAGATGAAGACGATAAATGGTTGCAGTTTCAAAACTTTCACAAAATGCAACGACAAGCGTACATTATTTACGCAGACTTTGAGTGCATTTTGGAAAAGATTCAATATTACGGACAACAGGATAACGTTTCTCATACTGTTAGCTATCAAAAGCACACTCCTTGTGGATACGCTGCAGCAGAACTGTTTGGTTGCTGCTTTGATCGTGTGAGACTTGGAGACTCAGGTTTATAAAGAGGAAAAGACTGTGTGATTGAGTTTTTCGAAACAGTCATTGAGTGGGGGTGAGCAGTATCAGTCATTTTACAACAGACCCACCGACCCAGTGGTTACTGACATTGAACAAATACATTTCAGCAGTTCAATCTACTGTTCCCTTTGCAGAAGCGGACTGGGAGACGATCGCGTCCTAGATCACTGTCACTTTTGTGACAGGTACAAAGATGCAGCACACAGTGAGTGCAACCTTCAGTTTAGACGGAACAGAGACGTTGTCGTTGTGTTGCATAACTTACGACGCTACGATGGACATATACTTATGGAGCAGTTGGGAACTATAATGGAAAAGATGAAAGCTAAAGTGTCTCTTATTCCCAAAGGATATGATGATTTTATTTCATTTGCATTGCAGTTTACTATGAATGGTTATCCCTGGAAAACGAAGTTTATTGATAGCTTTGAATTTCTCAGTGCATCCTTGGAGAAACTGGTGTCGTCATTACGTAATAAAAATCCAAATCAGTTAAAATTTATCAATCAACACTTTACCAACATGATGCTTCGCAAGGGTGTCTATCCTTACGAGTACATGGACAGCTGGTCAAAATTTGACGAAACGCAGCTGGCCGCAAAACATCACTTTCATTCTTCTCTATCTGACGAGCACATTAGTGATGAGGATTATCAGTTTGCGCAACAAGTCTGGCAAACGTATGGCATTACAGATCTTGGAAACTACCATGACCTATATTTCAAATTGGACGTCTATTTGCTTGCTGACGTTTTTGAAAACTTTAGGCAGTTTTGCTTGGAAAACTACCAGCTCGATCCCGCACACTACTATACGACCCCTACCTTCTCGTGGGATGCATGCTTAAAATATACCAATGTCACCATTGAACGACTACTGGATCCTGACATGTACACATTTTTCGAATCTGGTATCAGAGGCGGTGTATCCATGATTTTACACCGTTACGCTAGAGCGAATAATCCTCTACTCTCCCAATTTACCAACGTCCTATATAACCTATCTAGATGCAAACAATTTGTATGGCTGGGCAATGTCCCAACCTCTCCTAATTAATGGTTTTCGTTGGCGAGATGATGGGGAAATTGCAGCTTTTGACCCAATGGCTGTAAACAACGACGTAGGCTATGTGCTGTAAGTAGATTTGTGCTATCCTGGACACTTACACGACCTACACAATAGCTATCCACTGGCTGCAGAAAAGCTTGAAATTAAAAATGACATGCTCTCATACTATTGTCATTTGCTTTTGGAACAGCTGCAACTGCGTGATAGCACTACAATTAAATTGGTTCCAAATTTACGCAATAAATCAAATTATATTGTACATGTGGCAACATTACAACTGTATCTGCAGCTCGGTCTGAAGCCGTCTTTCTTAAATAGTCTACAATGGTGTCCATTGAAACACGTCTGCACCTTTGAATCAAAAAATAGACACAATACTCACCGCATACAGCAGTATCAAAGTCTTGCAAACAAAAGCGATTTACATGATCAATATTGTATTTGTCAACAAAGGGTTGTAGTGGTTCCAGCCCGTAGCTGTCAAAGTAGTCTGTATGGTTACCAAAATACATTGCCACCCAGTGTTGCCCTGGTTCGTCGGAAGGATCGGTGTTTGCTACTATACAAGATGGTTTCTTTGTTGCTTGAGGTAATACATTGCTTGCACTTGCAGATACATGAAGAAACTGTACTCTAGCAATTGAATTTTTTCGGGTCGTCTTTTCTATTTCAAACGAATTCATTACAGAGCAACAGTTGATTTCGTAGGGTTTGCAACTCACTGTTTATCTTGAAATTTTTAATTTTATTATGCGCTAATACTAGTTTACGGTTTTGGTCGTAGCAATATTTCCAACATTGTTCCCATTCCACGTATGCACATTCTGTGCTGTTTCTGACAGGTTTTGCAATTGTAGAGAGATGCAAGCTACAATCCACCAACCGATGATACAAACGTTTAGCTTGCTGCTTGTCTGGAATAAGATTTCGGTATTGATATTCAATTGTTAACTGCTCATCAGTTTCGTTAACTGTTAAGCAGTCCACAGCAACAAACAGCAGCAAAATAAGCGTCCACATTTTAAGTTTATTTGTTAACTGAGCAAGCGTCCTTTATATTGAGTAGTCAAAAATGGAGTCCTGTTTTGGTCTATTGATATTAAACTGTCAAATTCGCCATAAATAATAATTTCTACGCCCTGAGGGTATGTTGCTGAATGCTGAGCTTAGGGGTTCTTTCAGTAACATATGCAGGGATTGGTCACCTTCTCGGATCAGCTCCATTGCACCACCATCTACACTGTCTGGTGTTAAATCAAACACGAACACTGTGTATCCTTCACTATAGTTTGCATAATTTATATCCAACCCTCTATCGGAATTTGCAACATTGCATCCGTCACGCAGAGACATGAATGGAAACGTGTATCTGTACTCTTTCCAGTCCATTTTCAATGGGTGTTTTGGAACATATTCCTCACCACATCTAAGAGAAATTTCAGCAAGATTGCAATGTTAAAATTTGAAGGGATTCTTTGCGTAGCTACCATTAAATGCTTCTGATTTAACCATTACCATAACTACTCGACGAGGGAGTTGTCCAGAGAAAATTGAGTTTTCAATTATCGTTTGTGATTGCGGAGCTAAGTGTCGAGTAACCATTTTTGTTCTTTTGATTGGGTACTTTGCCGGTTTGCTGCGCAAAACATTTTCAATTGCCAAACTTAGCGACTCCTGAGGTTTCACTTTCCACACATATGCATATGCATGTGCAACTTATAATCTGTGCCATCTGATAGCAGTAAAAATTTGTCGGAATTGCGGTGCAGCTCAAGTGCAATATCAATATCACTAAGCATGTACCTAGCCTGCTTAAACAAATCCAAACTAGAGGTGCCACGAGTTCCACTCTGTGAGTTTTCGCAAACGGCTATGTTCCAGATTTGCCTTACTGCTTAAATCTTCAAACTTGTTTGCATTGTCTGCGTGGAACATCGAAATTTGAAGATGAGTTTTCTTTGCTTCCTTGCCAAAATTGAGTAACGTTTCAAGATATGCTTTGTATGCATAGAGAGGTCCTGTGTTTTCAACCTCTTTGTCACTGATTTTGACAATTATACGTTCAAACAAGGTTGCAGCAATCATATTGATTGGTGCAACATTAACTTTGCTAGTATCCGTATTTGTACCCTTGGGAGTTGTCGGATTACCGATTTGAGTGCCATCACTTTTTGTAATTTTAATTATCATGTACAAGTAGTTTTTGTTTAAATCGAGCATGTACACATCCTTCGGTACAACAAATCTATGGTGATTGGATTTTGAGGAAAGTATTCTGACCAGTGACCGTTTTCTATAGACACCTGAGTTGGGGGAAGAGAGAATAAATCAAGTTCACTCTTGAACCCAGGATAGGACTGCGAATCCACTTGCTTAGCCATGATGAAAAATGTCAGTTGTTTTTCTTCGCTTTTCAGTCTTTTTATGCCTTTTCTAGCCGGTCTACAACCCAAACCTTCGCCCTCTTGCTGTAACTTATCTCCCACTTATCTAACTAATGTTCTACCTATAGCCTGTCGACCACGTTTACGCAGGGTCGTTTTGACACCTTGCCCGTGATTTAGATAGTCTCTAGCTACCTCGCCCCTTTGCCTCAACGGCGGTTCTCAACGCCTCTTTGCCAACATGAATGACTACCTTTTTAACAGTAGGCAGAATTGCTCGAAAAAGACCTCTAAATAAACTGCCAATACCATCACCGCGTTGGTAAAGCATTCCTGCGTATGCAGCGAGAGCGCCACCCTGTAGCAAGAGTGCACTTTCCCTTGTTTTTACAGATTCTGGATAATAATATGATCTCATATTCTTTGTTCTCTAAGGTGTAGCGTCACTACAATTTTACCATAAGCAAACTTAACGGCATCGCCAGCATCGGTGTTTATATTGATTTCAACAGAATCAAACTCCTTTTTCAGAACTAAAACAAGGGATGGGATTGTGATATTCTTTGTCAATTACGTGACCATATTAACCTGCAGTATTTACTATGCGTAATAGTGGAGCAATTGCGTTACCAATAATTTGAGGTGCAACCAAATCACAATACACGTACATTGAATAAAATCCAGCCCGTATGTCAGTGTCGTTGTCAGCGACAACAGTATGATTGGTTATAACTTTTTCCTTTGCAATATTAGCCCAATCACTAATATCAGTACGGTTCGTCTCAGGCTGAGAGCTTAACAGCTCCGCTTTAAATCCCAGCACATAGGCAAGTCTTTTACTGAGCTTTACACTGTTGAAATTTGGGTGCTCACTGTTATCAGGGTCCTCGTATACGTTAAATATTGTACGCTGTCTGTGAGTGTCATAGGTCATTTTCATTTCAACTGTTTCTCCAGTCGTATTTGTCATATGACCAACAGTGTAGCTGATTGCTTTGCATAGATCATGTATATTTTCATAATGTTCAGCAGGTAGTGTTTTTGTTTTACTACTGCCGTCAGAAGCTTGTTATCAGCAAAGTCACTTGTATTACTAGGAAGTTGTAGGTAGAAATCCGTCATTTTGCTGAATCCAACTGTTAAACTTATCAGGATAACCTAACCAATGTTCTGTCTTGCCACGACGTTTTCTAGTTTTTGTGATCTTTTCAATCCAATACGAATCAGGCTCAGTAACTTCCTGCAACTCTTCCTCATAGAGGCGACCTTCCAATTTCTCATTTGTCAAATCTGCCAAGTGGTACATTGCTGGAAATGCATTTGTGGTCACTTTGGTTATTTTGAAAATTTCTTCAGAACAATTTGGTAGATAGCCTTTGTCAAACAGTCCTTTTGCTTTGCTAATCCGTACGAGATTACCCACTTTTAGCTTAGCCTTAACTCCACCTGCAATGTCTGATAGTATAGATTGTTAAACACAACGTTTACATTTTTTGGAAAAGATGCCTCCTCTGGTGACGTTTTTATGCTTCTATGTTTGTTTCATTGTAGCCTTTGTGGAATTATTTCTATTATTTCATTTGATTTCTATTCAAATTAGCGAAATTTTGTGCAACCACTAAACTCAAAGTGTTGTGTAGAGACGCTGGCTTGCTAGCTAATTGCGCACTATAAAAGGCGCGCAGTCAAATTTCTAAGCTCAGTGTTAGTATGAGAGCGTCACCGGAGGGTCACTTTTGTGAGAATTTCCCAAGTGGGGGCACTTTATGATTTTATTTGATTGATTGGACGTGTCAATTTAGATTTTTCAAAAGGTAATTCTTTTTTGTCTGGTGCCTGTTTGTGTTAGATTTTGTGAATTGAATTGTAGTTTATATCCAAAAATATTAGATTTTGTATCTTTGATTCCTAGAAATAAACTCGTGAAACTTTTAGTTTTTGCCTATTTTTAATGCAGTCGGTTAGGGTAATCCTACGAGAAGAGACGGACATACTCTAGAACTGCAATCTTTTACTTTATCTCGAGATAACTCAGTCAAATCTCTACAACTGGCGACCGTTTTCACAGGCGAGTAGTATGTCCTACTTTTCTCGTACGTTTACCCGGACTTTAAAACGTTTTAAAAATAAAACTGTTCATTTATTTTCAGAATTGTCTCAAAATCAGGCACCAGACTTTTTTGATAATTTTTTGAACCGAAATTGGAAACATTTTTTACCGCGGGGTCGGAGATCGGGGGGAATTATTCCCCCCCCCAAAATAATTCGGGACCTCCCCTCTCCGAAAATAATTCGGGACCACCCCTACCCCAAAATTTGGGGCCACCCCTCCCCCAAAACTTGGGATCACCCCTCCCCCCAAAATCGGGTTCCCAAGCCCAGTCAGGTATTGCATTTCCCCCAAATTTGGATTATTCAAATCCAGAAAATTCCAAGAAAACTTTTGATAACTTTATTTCTCCCTGTTTTGATGTTGCTCAGAGCACTCAAAGTGTCCTTTCTGCTATTTTGGGGAATGGGGCTGCCTCTAACAGTGTGTATGGGCCGTTGTCCGGGCAAGCTGTAGAGAGACCCCCCCTTCCCCAACAACTTCAAAATTTACATCCACCCCCAAATACTTTGGGGAATGGGGCTGCCTCTAACAGTGTGTCTGGGCCGTTGTCCGGGCAAGCTGGAGAGAGACCCCCCTTCCACAACAACTTCTAAATTCTTCTACACCTCAAAATCAGTACCCCGTTCAGTCTGTTCAAGTGGGTGTGGGGGCTTAACCCCCTCAAAATACTAAAGTCTGACCAAAAATTCTTGGAACCGAACTGTGAGCGCTTGTCCTGAGTCAATCTTTGAAGTTAGCCTGTATAAAGTATATAGTTTTAGAAACCTCAGGAGGAGGAGAATCCGGTAAAACCGTCATATCCGGTCTATATCCGGTTACCGGATGCCAAATCGATAAAAACGCTTCAGATTCGGAAAGAGAATGCTAATTCATTCATTCTCTAGCATATTGATCCTTGGCTCAAGACATCTCCGAAAATCCGGTCACATCCGGTCTATGTCCGGTAACCGGATGTCTATGTCGCAAAAACTGTACAGCAAGATGGGTAGGTCGTACAGTTTGGCTGATTGCATTTTTAGATTCAGCGGGTCGAAATTAGTCTATATACGAAGTTTTGTCCAATTTGGACCACAATTGCGTGATTTATGGTCGTATCCGGTGCGAAAAAAACCGGAAAAATCGGTTTTTCCGGTCTGGTGCTCGGAATCGCGGATAAAAAATGTTAGTTTTTGGCACAATGAATATTTGGTAGGCTACTTTCATTTTATTTGAGATTTCATGGGCTATTATCTCAGTATCCGGTTGGTCCGGAAGTCAAATTATTTTATTAAAATGACATTTTGTCTATCCCTAACAAGCATCAACATCAAATTACTTCATATCTGCTGTAATTTTTGAATGATAGCGTTTTAAAAATGGTTCAAAAATAAGTTATATTGCTTGCGACAAAGCTAAGCGTATGGAATCAAATCGCATATCCGGTTTAGCAATTACACAAAACAAGCAAAATCAGCACGTTTTTAAAACGCTATCATTCAAAAATTACAGCAGAGATGAAGTAATTTGAGGTTAATGCTTGTTAGGGATAGATGAAATATCATTTTAATGAAATAATCTGACTTCCGGACCAACCGGATACTGAGATAATAGCCCATGAAATCTCAAATTTCAAAGCTCAGAACCGGAAATCCATCGGATATTCGATTACTTTGACACCGGTAAAATGAAAGTAGCCTCCCAAATATTCATTGTGCCAAAAACTAACATTTTTTATCCGCGATTCCGAGCACCAGACCGGAAAAACCGATTTTTCCGGTTTTTTCGCACCGGATACGACCATAAATCACGCAATTGTGGTCCAAATTGGACAAAACTTCGTATATAGACTAATTTCGACCAGCTGAACCTAAAAATGCAATCAGCGAAACTGTACGACCTACCCATCTTGCTGTACAGTTTTTGTGACCTAGACATCCGGTTACCGGACATAGACCGGATGTGACCGGATTTTCGGAGATGTCTTGGGCCAAGGATCAATATGCTAGAGTATGAATTAATTAGCTTTTACTTTCCGAATCTGAAGCGTTTTAATCGATTTCGCATCCGGTAACCGGATATAGACCGGATATGGTGGTTTTAACGGATTCTCCTCCTCCTGAGGTTTCTAGAAATATATACTTTATATAGACTAACTTCAAAGGTTAACTCAGGACAAGCGCTCACAGTTCGGTTCCAAGAATTTTTGGTCAGACTTTAGTTCGTTCCGGTCTCTTTGGGTCTCCTCCGGCGTTGTCGGGACACTCTCCCGGCAGGTCGAAAATGGAACCCCTCCCCCGCTCATAGGTCCAAATTTTCAACAAAATTTTGGGCAAAATGCTGTAGTTCCGCCTGGCGTTGTCGGGACACTCTCCTGACAGGTCGGAAACGGAACCCCTCCCCCTCCGATGGGTTCAAATTTTCAACAAAATTTTGAACAAAATGCTGAAGTTCCGCCTGGCGTTGTCGGGACACTCTCCCGGCAGGTCAGAAACGGAACCCCTCCCCCTCCCATAGGCTCAAATTCTCAACAAAATTTTGGGGAAAATGTTATACGTTCAGAAAATGGGTCTTTATATAATTCAGCCCATAGTCAAAATTTGGCTATTTTGGTTGACGGAGAGGTTTCGAATCCAAAAAATATCCCCGTACCCTATATGGAGCAGAAAATTGGTGGGGGCAATACCTCCTAGTCCCCGTTCAATCAGCCAAAAATTCATCCGCCCAAAACTTGTTCGGGGGAGCTCAAATTGCTGCCTCGGATTTGCACAATGATTTTGTGGCTCCGAATCGCCTAGCAAATCCTGAGGATTCGCAGCCAGGGGGAAACGGTATGTTCCGAAGTATCTTTATCTGTGTCTCGGAATCCCCTATGTGTATGTGTTGTGTGGGGCCCGAGTAGTGTCCCCAGGAACCCGGGCCTGAGGGACACGCAAATTTTTATCTTTTGCTGTTGTCATCTAAAACGCGTTTTATCTCTACTAGTAGCTAGGGTACGTAGGCTAATTCTGTTTTATTACTAACCCTTGAGCCTTTGGCCGCGGCGGGGTCGCGCGTTTCAAAAGAGGGGGTAATCTGTGGAATTATTTCTATTATTTCATTTGATTTCTATTCAAATTAGCGAAATTTTGTGCAACCACTAAACTCAAAGTGTTGTGTAGAGACGCTGGCTTGCTAGCTAATTACGCACTATAAAAGGCGCGCAGTCAAATTTCTAAGCTCAGTGTTAGTATGAGAGCGTCACCGGAGGGTCACTTTTGTGAGAATTTCCCAAGTGGGGGGCACTTTATGATTTTATTTGATTGATTGGACGTGTCAATTTAGATTTTTCAGAAGGTAATTCTTTTTTGTCTGGTGCCTGTTTGTGTTAGATTTTGTGAATTGAATTGTAGTTTATATCCAAAAATATTAGATTTTGTATCTTTGATTCCTAGAAATAAACTCGTGAAACTTTTAGTTTTTGCCTATTTTTAATGCAGTCGGTTAGGGTAATCCTACGAGAAGAGACGGACATACACACACTCTAGAACTGCAATCTTTTACTTTATCTCGAGATAACTCAGTCAAATCTCTACACCTTACACCAACTTTGGTAACTCGTCCAGGTATTTATAGCTTCTACTGTATGTGAGAAATTTCCATATCTTTGCCTTAATGGTACGATTAAACCGTTCGACGATACTGCATTTAAAGCTTGCGTTTGTACACGTATAAAACGTGATGTTTTGCTTTTTCAATAAACTTTGAAAAGACTTATTAAGAAATTCTTTTCCTTGATCAGACTGCAGCTTTTCCGGTGTTCGACACGACGCAAGAATTGTTTCAAATGCTTCTACAACATTAGCTGCGGATTTTGATTTCACTGGTATAGCCCATGCAAATTTGGAGAATACATCTATGCACGTAAGCAGAAATGTATGTCCATCATTAACTTCGGCAATTCTCGACAGGTCTGCTAAATCAATTTGCCACAGCTTATATTGTATTAGCTTATATTAGCTTGAAAACAAAATATTGTCTTCTTTTGTACGTCTGATTGGTTTATGTACAGTGTATGGGTACTGTTTCTTTAACCATTGAAACTTTTGACAAAGTTAGTTGTGGATGTTCTTGTTTTACATATTTGAACAGTTTTGGTGCATGAGAATATGCTGCGGGACTAGCAGCAGTATAATACGCTTTCTTTAGTGCATTTTCCATCTATGTAGCTGTAATGGTGATGCCAACCCTGATCCAGTCTGTTTGCGTGATCGCCTCTGTCTCATAGTTTTCGAAAAGTACTCAACGTCCAAACACCGCTTTTTGTTGCCTATATATTCTCATGGAGTGTTGCTATCCCGTAAAGTTTTTGCAAAGAGTTCTGCACCTACTGCAGGATTTGAAAATCTGTTGCGTGTGAAATCGTGAATTAGATCATAAATCTTGGAACCCGTTGCGCTTTGTCCTTTGTACTCAATCTCACCTTTTTCATCGATATTGAGGTCGGGAATTGTTTTCACGTGATCCAGCAATCGTGCTGCCTTTTGCTGAAGAGTTTTTGGTAAACTGTCTACAATTATATTGTCACCATCATTTGCTTTAGTTTCCTGATTCTGCTGCTTCAGCTTAATATCTGCTATTGGTTTACTTAGCAGTAATCTTTTTCTGTAGTTGTTCTGCCTGAAGAGTGCTAGCTTTACATCGCTAGGCAGTTTAGTTTTCTTTATTTTCTTTGCTTCCTGGTCAATATCATTTGAGCGTTTCTTGAAATATATCAGGACGCACAAGCACTGAATATTCCATTACTTGTTAAATATCTTGTCTACAATCAGTCCACCAAGAACACCTAATACAGGACTCAGCACTGCTGGTAAAAAACCATCACTGTGCACGATCACTTTGTGTTTCTTTTTCAGTTCCTATTGTTGTCTGATTCGTCGCAGTAGTTGTTTATGCTTTCTAGTTTCTTATGATCTTTTTCACTTAGTTTTACTTTTCCGTTTACTACGTTTTCAATGCTAAAAACATTTAGCAAGGTATTTCTGATTTTAGGAGTGCACTTGCACAGCACACTGAGGTAGTCTATATTCTTTTCAAATCGTTTAGCCATTTTGATCGATTGCGCATGCATGCACTCTGTTTATAAACTTTTTAGCTTGTATACACCATTTAATTCATTTGGAAAAATTTTACTGCGCAGCCGAAACTCTTCGGGAGTGTTTTTATCTAAATCAATTAACAAATATCCATGTGGGGGCGCAGTTGCATGTGTATACGCATTGCATTAACATTTCCAGGAAACATTTGCTTTGCTAAGTTTAGTGGTGTTAGCCTATCTGCAGGGTTTTTTATCAGTACTATATACTGACTGTTTATTCTGCTGGTTCGACTTTTGTTGTAGAAAATGTTTTGAGTTATTACGATTACACTGCATGACCAGTGATGACAACCGCATGTAAATAATTCTGTGAGTTTACTATCCTTGCTAATTTCTGACATCAGATTATCCAGAATTAACAGCATAGGTGTGCTATCTTTCTTTAGGTGGTTAACCTTGGTGAAATTCTACCATTTCATCTATGTTATCGTATGCCTCTTGCCACTCAGTATAACACCAAGTAATTCTTTGCGGTGGGGGTTTGATCATTTCATCTCCATATTTTATTAGTTTAATAACAAATGTTGTTTTTCCTGCTTTTGTTGGTGCAGCAACAATGCATGTAAACGGATGTTGGAATAGCAGGAATGGAGTATGAAATAATTTTAGGGTTTGTGGGTAGTTTATTTTGTATCTGTTGCGTATTGTTGCAGGTGCAGTTTCTATTGTCACTGCGAGACTGGCATTTTTTAGATCTTTTATTAACAATATTTAAACACATACGGTTAACTACTGATAATGTCAACATTACATTGAGTCATTTTTAATTTCATACTTGATTTTCATTAGAATTGTTCCAGTTTTGTTTTGACCTGTCCATTCTGCTATATCGTTGATATTCGGTTCGCTTATATCAAGCCCACATGCCCAAAACGTATCTAACCTTGACGCCTCTGCTATAATATCATTACCAGTGCCAACCAACAGCATTTCGATGTCGTTATGTTGACGAATTTTTTCCTTGATACCGGTTTCCATCACTTTTTCGCACTGACGTAACCATTCCTGCTCGTTGTATTCACAAATACTTTGTCCCAGTTGTTTAGCTGCCGATGGTGACCATGTTCCAACGATTCTCCAGTAACTGTTCCAATCCCCAAAACATTTTGCCTTTTCCGCCTGACAGGATTGTTCAACGTTCCGGAACACAATACCGCACATGGTAAATATAGAGCGATAGAAATTGCTGAAGGGGTGCCATCCAGTAGCGAAAAACATTATCCATTTGTTGTCTGCACTTTTCATGCGTCTCGAATAATTACACTGGGTTTGAACAGAACTTTGTTTTGAATGTTTCTTCCTAATGTGTCTTCGCTTTTCCTTAAGATCAGGAAAAGTTTCACTACAAACAGCACACTTGAAGACCATACTGACTGAATGAAATTTGTGATCTGACACGAAGCTGTTATAGTTGTAGAAATGACACACATTTGCATAGGTGTCAAAAAGATTCACATTTGTGTAGGTGTTAAAAATCTGTCCCAGAATGATCTATCTTTGCAAAACCTGTAAACAATTAAAGGACACGCTGTTTTGTTGGAAGGATTGCGTTCCATTAATTTGTCACAATATTCATTGTTCATGACGTAGGATGAATCATCCACATGCACCACTGCAACCCATTCACGTGTACTGTGTTCTTCAGTTCTTCTTGTGTACACCTTCTTGTACACTGCATTTTTTGGTGGTGATATATATTCATGTGTTGCAAACATTTCACTAAATATTTCAATTCTCAGTGGAAGTTGTCCTTCTAATGTTTCATAAATGTATGAATCCAACTGGCCATTTTCTACTATCTGATAGCTAATTTGATCTGGATACTGTTCCATTAAATTGCTCATTATTCTTCTTGCTAGTTCTGCAGGGTATTTCATGCTTCTATCTTCCAGTTTAACATAAAGACATTCATAATCTAGTAACATTTCAATGTCGTGAACATATCGGTATAGTTTGGATGATTCTATTTGATTTTGAATGACACTGAATAGTTCATACAAATATAGCAGCATGTAGCGCTGCGCATGTATCAAAATATATACTTCGTCATAGTCATTCATTTTGATAGCCGACATATCAGTCAGGAGTTTTTTATTGCTACACTTCGTATATTTTTAGAAAATCCTCTTTGGTCATGTATATATTAGCTATGCGACCGAACATAACCTGATTGTGATCAATTAGATACAGTTGTAGGTTAAATTTTTCCGCAATATAGGAAAACACCAGACTACTGGTTTCATCAACGTCACATGTGTCATCTTTGTTGACACAATTCCAAATAAATTGCTGAATTTTATTGAATTGCTTCAAAGGATACACTATTCTGACGTTATCTTGTACAATTCCAACTTGTCCGTCAGGTAGTAGCTTTACAGTAATGGGTGCAAACGATATATTGGTAGTTTGCGCACCTTTCCTTTCCTGAATATCAGCTTTTGTAATATTTGTTTGACATTTACAATTGATTACAATTGGTGTGGGAATGGTTGTTGCAATGAGGATAGCGAACATTGCATAGAATGCATATACATGTTTTGATCCAACATATTCATTATTCAATCTTGCGGTTTTGTATAGGTAACATAGATACTAACATGTTTCTTATTATTTAACATGTGCGCAATTTCCATTTTAGGAAAATGTTCAACATTGGTCATCCCGATGGTGATCAGCTGAGGGGACCCGTAGTTGATAATCATTGAAACCTTATCTTTGCCTTCGACAATCTGTGACAGCCTAGTCTGCCAAAACCCTGTACTCATGTCAGATTAGTCATCATACTGTAGCCATTGAATGCCATTGTTACTAAAACGAAATACGTAGTCTGCGTCCATTATTTAAATTACTATTACTTATTTCAAAATGAATTATTCTTTTTATTAATTATTTGGTCTATACGTTTCTGAGATTATATTGCTCAAAAGTTGTAGGTAAGTGGTACAAATTAGTTTTTATTAAAAAACAAAAAACATTACATATGGTTGCTGTGTCAAAACTGGTAGGTGTTTCGCAGGAATTAAATTATTATTTGCATTGCAACTTTAATTAAATTTTTCCAACTTTGATTGCACATAAATTGGTTGCTGTGCCAAAACTGAGAGGTGTTTAGCAGGAATTAATTATAATTTGGATTGCAACTTTAATTGGATTTTTCTAATTTTGTTCCAAAAGTACACGTTAAAAATGGTTGCTGTGCCAAAACTGAGAAAATGTATACTACTGCTGCAAATAGATTCAACGGCATGAATACACAAGTTGGAATGCAAAATAGGCAGTTTAGGACCATACTGTTGTCGTAATTTAGCCAAATTTTAGAAAAAACAGACATGTAATGCCTTTTTGCCCCAAAAAAGTCCAGAAACTGGAGAGTGATACACTGGAGCCATTAATATAAATATACCGCCAATTCCAGTACTACGGAACCCTGAAGCTAGAATTTCTATTTAGGCATTTGAATTATAGCAAAGTGCAATTGTTTCCCAAGACACCACATTTCAGCTGCAAGAAACGTTGAAATTTAACGATTCTTTACTGTTTGCGATTAATAAAAAATTTTAGGGACCTACACCTAAGTGAAAATTCTACTTCCCGAGTACAGCAATTTATTACCATAGCTACATTATAAATACAAAATTATGCAGAATTACAACTGTTCGTCGAGAGAAATGTTTTGGCGCTCGAATAAAATCACCACTTTTCAGTTTCCTATGTTTAACACATGCAGACCTCAACTTTAACGTGATATTACTCGACGACAACAATAGGAGATACGAGTTTAATAATAAAACTCGTTAAAATATCCCACTCAAAGATCATTCATTATATGTAGAAATGAGCGAAATCGGAGATGGTCGAAAAATCGGCCAAAAGTGGACCCCCCCTTAACTTAACTTAATCATTACAAATGTTTGGAAGACCGTACCAACGTCTCTTGGTGAGAAATGGCGGTTATATTTGTAAGAGTATGCCCGCCAAAGTTGTGACATGGTCAAACCATTGATGTAATTTGACGTACAGTATCCTAGGATGGCTGACGTTCCATATAAATCCGATCCCTCTTCGGGATCTAAGGTGAGAAATGTATCCCGGTCAAAACCAGTAAGTCCGTTAGATTTTGTATACAATGGATAATCTTTGCAACCTAAAACTGTTTCAGCTTGTTGAAGACTACAAATGGTGTTTTACTTTGTCAGAAGCTAAAAACAGTTAGAAGTCAATCCTGTTTTCAAAACGTCGTTATTTTCGTTCTGAGAATATTATGAATGTAGGCAGCCACTGCACAGTAATGCTTGTATTCGTTTGCAACATCTCGTTAAGCTCAATAGTTTTGCTTTATTCTCATTTATGCGACAAAGCCAATTCTCTTATTTTGACGTCAAAAACATCAAAAGCTCTATGCTCTCATTTCAATTGAATATGGTAATTTAGAGCAGAAATTTAGCCGAACTGCGTCCCAGAGTTGAACCAGCCCGGTTGGCCAACCGACCCGACGGCAACCGGCCACGCACACACACACACACACACACACACACACACACACACACACACACACACACACACACACACACACACACACACACACACACACACACACACACACACACACACACACACACACACACACACACACACACACACACACGCACGCACACACACACACCCTGCACCGAAAAATAGGGAACAAAACACAAACCAAACTGGGACCGGCCGGCCTGCTTCGACCGGCAGGCCGGTCGATCTCGGTTTGGTTTACCTGGGCCGGGACATAAAATAGGTCGTACAACAACACTACCAGGTGTGGCGGCAACGGGCAGATGAGAAATTGGATACCTTTGAAAGTGTCTGGACATTCAGATAAGTTATTAATTTGCGCAGACTGACAGGTTGTCACAATTATCACACTCTGTCCGAACAGATGAATAAACTATCTATGTGTCCAGCGAGACCCTCCAGGCACTTTCAGAAGTGTCCGGTGTATTCATGCGGCCGTAACCTGGCGACTCCCTCACACCTCTGTCACTGTTTTTCCAGTGGAGCTGGCTAATACATAAGCAACACTAAGAAACCAATGTCAGCACCAACTTAAATTCAGTGTCAAATAAGTAAAAACACGATCTTCGCTGTCATACCATCCTTATTATCAATCGTACAACCATTTAGGCTCTTGAACAGATGAAAATCAAGACCAGCATATTTCCATCCCTGTTTGTACGAAAGATCGACTTTCTGTGAAATGCTACTTGTTAGTTGTTGCCTACCATCCGAAGTCAAAGAATAAACTTTAGCTATCATTGTAGGATCTAAGTTGGTTTCTTTCCTTAGAACGTAGCACACAGCTCCCTTAATAGCATAGCCTTGAGATAGCAAATTTGTAATTACATCCTCGTCTGCTGTTGTGTAGTAAACCTGTTTCGTGTTGTGATAAAGCTGTTGCAGCGGAATCAGATCAAAACCATTAATATCACCGGTAGAACAATAACCTAAGGGAAAGCCTAACATGAAGTCGTTATCTCCTTCACCACTCTCAGTGGTATAAAAGTGTTGCAGCCCGTTTTGTTTGTGCCATAACTGGACCAGTGTTGGACATGCTAAAATGTGGATAACATGAATATACCTATTAAATGTGCCATACTTAACACGATGTAAGTGCGGTGTACTCGCTAATATGATGTTCAATTTATGAACTTATTGAATTAATCTTTCTATGCATTTCTTCAGGTCATTACTTGTCCTGTATCCAGTGTATTATTATCCATTTTTGGAGGTCTAAGTCGCCCCCCGTCCAGATCGAACAAGATAGAAGCCCTAACGCCATCAGTGGCTATAGGTATAGAAAGATTGGTCAAGGT
>JASAND010015384.1:37500-60767 GCA_030248195.1 Trissonchulus latispiculum | reverse complement strand
AGAATCTGCACATGGAGGTAGGTAAACAGGGCCAGGTCTAGCCCACCTCCCCCAGCCTTAAGGTGGGACCCAGGTGAAGAAAGAAAATAGCGACAATATTTTAAAGGAACTGTCGCAGCATCCTTTGGCCGAGGGTTCCCCCGGTTTCCACCCCTAAAACCGCATCCCACCAGCCACACACACACACACACACACACACACACGGGGGGGGGGGGGGGGGCGGATCTCCAGCACCCACAAGACCCGGAGGGCCTTCTTGACCTTTTGACACAAATAATAGGAATCCATTTAAGATAGGAAAAAGAAAGACCCCCTAGGTAAATTTAAAAAGGAGTAGAATGAAAGAGAATAATTGTGCCGGTTATGACCCCAATGGAAGGTCATAACAGAGGGTTAAACAGAAGAGAATAAGTTCTGTTTGACATAAGACGAACCCCAATTTAAGCCTGAAACTAAGTAAATCTAAGAAGGCCCTTAAATGTAATTTAACCCCAACTCCCGTAAGGGAAAATAAGTTACAAGAGACAACAAATACAGTGCTAACACCCATAAACGTTAAAGCAGTTAAAACCCTAGCTAAAGTAGGCGCCCATAAAAACATATATGTAGTAGATCCTGAACGCGTTCAGACTCATATAATCGCTCAGTCCCAAGTGCAATGAATATCAGCTTTAGGGAACCTAAAGCGGAACAACAGGAAGTTTGACAGGCGCATCTCCAAATGGCTTCAAGCGATTAATTTTAACCACGGATGGGTCACCCAAGCCGTTAGTCGGACCGATTCGATAATTCGTAAGCGAGATCTTTTCTAGAATCCGATATGGGCCATCATACTTCGGTCGTAGCTTCTTACTGAAGCCTGGTGGAACATTCTTGTTCTCCACGTTCAACATAACCAGGGAACCTGGTTTGTATTCTACTGGCGTGGCTTTCTTGTCGTACCGGACTTTGTTGATATTTGCTGCTTCCTGTAGCATTTCCCGAGCTATCCTCCAAGCCTCACCCAGATGTGGCAACAACTGGTTTCGGACATCGTCGTATGTCTCGACAGGGTCATCGCCATGGTTCTGGAAGAAATTATCCAGGGGGTACCGGTAATCCCGACCGGTCATCAAGAAATACGGGGTTTCCTGCGTAGAACTATGGACCGTGGCCCTATAAATGGAAAGGGCCCAAGGTAGATAATCATCCCAGTCCGTCTGGTATCGGTCCACGTATTTGGTAATCAAACTACGTAGCGTCCGGTTAAACCGTTCCACTACCCCGTTAGTTTGCGGATGGTACGCTGTGGTCCGGAGGCGCTCCGAGCCAGTCGCATCCACTTGGGCCGTCATGAAGGCTGACATAAAATTAGGGCCCTGATCCGTTAAAACGCGACCTGGGACGCCCCAACGGGCCACAAACCCATTTAGGTACCAATAGGCCGTCGTTTCAGCCCGTTCATTTGGCATCGCGAAGGCTTCAGCATACCGAGTAAGGTAGTCCACAATGCACAGGACACAGGTATTACCGCGCTTGGTTTCCCGATGGGTGAAATGCATGACATCCATGGCTATCACCTGCAAGGGATATCGGACCACGACGGTATTTTGCATAGTTGCCTGATGACGCCGTGGTCCATGATTAAATTTAGCGCAGGGTTTACACTGCGCAATATATTCCGCCAAGTCCTGTGACATGCGAGGCCACCAGTACTTAGATGCCAAACTAGCATAGGCCGCTTTGTGGGCCCGATGTCCACCTGTCGTAAAATGTGTGTGGACCTCCTCGAGCAGCTTCTCGCGTTCGTCGCGTGGTACCACGAGCGTAGGGAACGATGAATCTCGCCGCATACCCCGTTCGTCTAGATAATCCCGGTAGAGAACCCCATCTTTGATATTAAATGAAGACCTCAGCTTCGTCAAAACCAATGCTTCCTGCTGGTTTTCCAGCAGTCGCTTCTGTTCTAGAAAGTCCAATAAGACGGCAAATTCAGGTTCATCGCGAAGTTGCCGCTTCCAACTGAGCACCGTTGGTGGGCCCAGCGGTGCAGCCGTCAAGGCATACACCTCAGGTGGATACATAACCTCCAGTGTTTCCTGTTCGCTATCAACCGGTTCTTCAATTGGCCATAGACGCGACAGCGCATCCGGGACATGGTTTTCCCTGCCCGGACGATATTCCACAGTGAATTCGAATTCCAGCATACGTGACGCGAACTTAGCCAATTTTCCTGATCCCAATGCCTTGAAGTTGTTCAGCAGATCCCTTACAGCCATATGGTCCGTGCGCAGGACAAACTGTTTGCATGAGAGATAGTGCCGGAATTTTTGACATCCCCAGATGGCCGCAAAGGCTTCCATTTCGGTTGCCGAGTAGCCTTTCTCACCCTGGGTCAATGTCCGACTGGCATATGCTACTGGTCTTTCCCGTAGCATACGAGGGCCATTCGGTTTGTCATAGCTTCGCGGGACCGAAAACTGCTGCTCCAGAACTGCTCCAAAACCACGCTTGCTGGCATCGGTGGGCACGTAGAAGGTTTTCGAGAAATCAGGAAATGCCAACACTGGAGCTGTCGTGAGATGCTGCTTCAATGCTTCGAAGCTTTGCTGACATTCCTCGGACCAAAGAAAGGGGACCCCTTTCTTAAGAAGGTCAGTCAGTGGAGCGGCCACTTTCGCATAATTAGACACAAATTGGCGATAGTATCCGCACATACCTAGAAAGGCGCGGATACCCTTCACGTCAGTAGGAGGAGGGAGCTGAGAAACCGCTTTAACCTTGTCCGGGTCCACGCTGATACCATTACGGCCCACGTAATGGCCTAAGAAAGGAACCGCTTCTCGGGCAAAACAGCATTTCTTCAGCTTGATTCTCAATCCATTATCCCGTAAACGCTGGAGGGTCGACCTCAGCATAACCAGGTGACAATCAGGATCAGGGGAAGGGATCAAAACGTCATCAATATAGACTGGGAGATCTGTAAGGACCTTTTCCATAATGCGCTGGAAGGTCGCCGGGGCATTGCAGAGACCAAAGGGCATAACATTCATGTGAAAAAGGCCCATATGTGACACAAACGCCGTCTTTTCCCTATGCTCCGGATAGACCTCCACCTGCCAATAACCAGCGGCCAAGTCAATCGTAGAAAAGATGACAGCACCTTGGAGTTGATCCAAGATCTCGTCTATCTTCGGTAGTGGGTAACTATCTTTCTTCGTGATCTTATTAAGTCGCCTGTAATCAATTACCAACCGTGTCGTACCATCCTTTTTGCCGACAAGGATACATGGGGAGGACCAAGGGCTAGTGGAAGGGGAGCAAACTCCCTCTTCAAGCATAGCCTTGATATGCTTTTCGATTTCAGCCTTATCCTTCGGGTTATACCGATAGGATCTGCCCTTTACTGGACCATCCTTGCCAGTATCGATGACGTGTTGATCGACTTTAGTTCGACCCGGGTTACCAGGGCGAGCTACTACATCGTAAAATTCCACGAGTAGATCCCGTAGCTTCGCTTTCCCCACATCGTCCAGAACCATAGAGTCGAAGTCAACGTTTTCATCAATAAATTGCTGTCGTTCCTCCCACGACGGCATAGGCTGAGTTGTCATCTCGTCGGCGGAATAGTGCATATCGTTAAATGCTTGCAGTCCTCGGTCAGACAGAGCAGGTGGCTCTTCTGTACCCCATGACTTGTCTGACTGTACGGCACACACGGTGGGGTCCACCCATCGTGGTATATTGGCAACAGGCCCAACACAATTCACCATTGGCGGGGTACCCCCAGGATTAAAAGGGGCTAAACGGTCCACTTCCTTCAGGGCATGCTGTAATTCGCCTTCCTGAACTTGCGTCGCCGGGTGTGAGACCCATTTAGTCATCTGCGTTCTAGCTTGGACAAAGTTCACACCCAATTCTGTTGCGTACCGGAAGCCCTGACGTTCCGTTATAGTCGTAACTGGCTCGGCTTGACCTAGGGGTAACCCTTTAGGCAAGTGTATCGTCCTATCAAGTGGGTTATAGACCTTGATATAGTTCACCTGTGGTGAAACCTCGAGGATCCCGGGTACCGGATATACCTCGAAAATTTCCATCAGGTCCCCTGATGGTTCGAAAACCACCGTTTGTCTCTCCTGTGGATTTTTCGCGCCATCCACGAAACAGGAAACCGGTACCATAATATTAGAACGGGGAGGCAGCTTCCGCGTTTCTCGCATACAGTAAAACACACTGCAGGACACTGCAATGCTAAACCGATTAGCCAACGCCTGCAAGTCGCCCGGGGTCAATAGTGGCACCTTCTTCCTATCACACATGAGGACATGTTGGTGGGGGAAAACAACCCACTGATGTGCTGCTTGAAAGTCATATCCAATGATGAAATCATGCTGAAGCCCATTAGCCACACTGAAGGTGTAAGTGTAATCCACCCCATGGACCTTGAAGGTAATTTTACATTCGCCCAGAATTGCCAAACTTTTGTCCTCGGCGGCTGTGGCTACCTCAGTTGCTTTCGTTAAGTCCAGATGTAATTGCCCATTAGTATTCACCTGGTCGAAGAATTGTTTAGACATCAGGCAGATATTAGCTCCTGTGTCCAAAAGAGCCAGGGTC
Source organism: Trissonchulus latispiculum (assembly GCA_030248195.1). NCBI lineage: Eukaryota > Metazoa > Nematoda > Enoplea > Enoplida > Ironidae > Trissonchulus > Trissonchulus latispiculum. Next base: position 56,171 of record JASAND010015384.1, on the reverse strand, counting down.
TTCAAGCCTTTGACCTCGGCTATGACATATGGGCTTTTCTTCACGGCGATTTGGGTGCATTGGGATACGAAAAAGGGAGAGGAACCGTTAAGGACAGACAACACTGCCCGATTTAGGTGTTTGTCCGTGACGGAAAGATCCTCATCAGGTTGTTCGGTTTCCGACTCAACCGCGTTCAGGTCCGTATGCGGACGAATCGACCTCAGCACGGCTGCTGTCTGTTCCTCCATGAGTGAAAAATCGGGCTCCTCACGAGATTCCGAATCAAGAATTACAATTTCGTTTGGATCATTCAGGCGCTCTCCTCTACGCTTACGTTGCTGTTGAGGAGGGTCTTCACTCCAAATAGGTTGCTGCGGTTCCCGCAAGCTACCCGTTTTCTCCAATTCGAGGATCCTAGCATAGTCCTTCTGGATGAATTCGCCCAGCAGATCATCGAAATTGTCGACCGCTTGATGTACCTTATCCACGATGACCTGCATATGCTTGCCCAATTCATTCACTTGTTCTACTGCAGCTGCAGTCTCGTTCTGGGCCAGCTCTACAGTTCGGCATAGGTCTGACCAACCACACTGGACCTCTAGATATTCGACTTCCCCTAACAGGGTGTACCTGTTCTGGGTTGGGACGGGAGCCGTCGCCGTGTTAGGTTGGGTCTTGGCTGGTTTTTGGACTTGATCCCATGTGCCCGCTTTGTTCTTGCGCAATTTAAGCGGTGGTACCGAAAGCTCTGAGCGTTTTTGGGCATCCGCTTTTGTCCGTTCTGGGCCTGGACCTTCATCCGCTGTTCGCCACCTGTCCTCATCCTCAGACAGTGGAGGCTGTGGGTGAACATCCACGGTCACCTGAATAGGCCCTGAACCTTCATCCTCTTCGTCAGATGTAAGCTGTGGTTCAGTCAGTTCCCGCCTAGTTGGCCATGGGTTAAGTTGTTTCTCCTTTCCTGGGGGTGAAGCTCGGGTAACCACTATGGCTGGTGGGTCACCCGCCAACCGGGGTGGGCCGTCTGTATCCGAGGATTCCGACACCGCCTGCCAGTCGTCACCGTTCTTAGCTCGAGGTCGCCTCCGAGTAGATCGCTTACCGGTGACCCCAGGTGCCTGGGCGTCCCCAGTGCTTACAGCTGAAAGCCCCTGGTTATCCCCAGTGCTTACAGCTGGAAGCCCGTTTACAGGGTCCTGGTCCTCCCCAGGGCTTATGCGATCAGCCCCAGTCACCGGCTCTGGAGTAGTCGTGCGTATTAGCAGGCGGTGCAATGGCGTAATAACCCGAATTGGATCCGTTTGGACTTCGACGGAGGTAGAGCTTTTCCTTTGTCGGCGGGGTACCGCCTGTTTAGCCTGATTCGCTCGAGTTTGTGCAGCCATAGCTGCATTCGCCTCCTGTGCTGCCATCGCTTGCTTCACAATCGGAAGCTGGTCCCACTGGGTACAAGGGGCCTTCTTCCACCGCTTCCGGTATGGGACGTTGTACCTAGCAGCCGTCGAACCGCCATCACCAAAAGGCTTCACATCCCGACGCCAACGGTTCCAAAATTTGTAGGGTCGCTGATTACCATAGCCGTCATAATAGATATCCCTCCGTCCGGATAACCACCATTTTCCATAATCAAGTGATGAGGGGGGAACCATTCTGCCCTTCTGTTTGCAGGATTTACACTTGCAATCTGGATCGGGTATAGGCTGTGGGTGGCGTTTGACCCCCCGTGGGGTTGGGGTAAATTCCATGTGGGGGATCGGGTTGACTTCCGAGGTTTCCTCGTTGTCAGCCCAGTCACTATCTGAATCGCTACTCCAGAAACCACCACGATTATAATAGGGCTCTTCGTCAGTAGGGGTTACGTTAGTATTAAAAGACTGGATTGACATCACTACATTACCAGAAGGGGCAGCAGGGACGGGACACGGGTTCGGGATTCTCGTTTCCCTGGGGTGGGAAACCGTGATAGCGCAAGGGTCCAATGATACCACGTCCCCATCGAGGAGGTCGTGGCTGTTGCTGGTCCTGGTTGGCGTGTCCCTGCCCTTGAGGGTTACCCTCTTGGCGCTGTCGCGGAGCCTGTTGAGGGGCCGGTCCCTGCTGTCGCAGAGCTCGGAGATGCTCCGGGCACTGACGTTGGCGATGTCCTATTTGGTGGCAAGTCCAGCACCGGTTGGAATCCCCTTGGGCTTCCTGCCTTTGTCCCAGTTGTCGCTCCTTGGGCTGAGCCTGTGGACCTTGTCGTGGATATTGGGACGGAACGCGGCCCTGGTTCACAGCGCAGCATTCCTGAGTCCCTGCTTGGGCTGCATAGGCCACTGCTGGCTGTTCCTTTTCCATTTCTCCCTGGACTGTTTCCACTATATGCAATGCCCTCGTGATCAGATCGTTTTCCCGGACATGTGGCCAAAACTGGACTTCAGCCAAAGACGCCGCTAGCCTAGCTCGCAGCTCTGGTTGAAGTCCACGCCGAAACTGGGCAACCAGTTTCTTTTCCCTGTCCATGACCGGTTCGTGAGGGAATGCCTTCACGGTCAAAACGCGTAAGGCAGCTACGAAGTCATGCGCCTGTTCGTTGGTCTGCTGGTAACGTCCATAGAACTGCTCCGCGTATTGTTCCGTTGTGACAGAAAGTGGTTCATATAGCTGACGCAACAGGGCCACCAAGCTGTCGAAGTTATCCGGAGGGCAAGGGCTCATTGCCTCCTTAACCTTTTCATCAAGCAGCGTCCAGAGAATCCTGTACTTGAAGGTTGAGGGAACCTCATAGCCGTAGCCTCGAAATTAGCCAGCCAACTTGACAGCTTTATGCTGCTTTTCGGTCCTTGAAAGGGTTTCATGCCCTTGAACCCTTTTAGATGTTCTCCCAATTGCTTGGCCGTACCGTAGGAGGCAGCGGGTTCCGCCGCTGGCAGGTGTTGAGCGGGTTGAGCCGATCCAGGTGGTTCCCATCTGGACTCCGAGGGCGTATGATTCTGCTGGGAGTATTGGCCCGAAGTCGCCAACCGTCGTACCGGTGGTGGAGGGGTGGGTTCCCTCGAAGGGGCCCGCCGTCGTGCTGGTTCCGCAGGCGGGTTAGGGCGGACCGCAGGTGGGGATTCCCAAGAATCATTCAAGTCAATGAGTGGGACCTCTTCTGGTTGCCTCTGCGGTCGTGGAGGCGGCGCATTGCTGGTACTAAACGTACGGTTAGTCCGTCGTCTACCCATCTGATATGGAGGAGGCCCAGCATCTGGGTCATCCCGTGGGGTTGGCCAAAGAGCCAACATTTCCCTGCAAACCCTTGGAAAATTTTCCTCCAGTGCCTGCCACGTGACTGCCGGGAGTTCCGCCAGCCACTGAGTAAGCAAATCCCTGATGGCGTAGTATTCTGGCTCTGTAAACCGCCTCGGGTGGACTGGTTGCACCATATCCTGCAATGGGTTGGCCCTCCGAGCGGGTACCGCCGGTGGGTTAGCCAAAGGAACCACCCATTTGTCCATTGGCCCCCGGGCTTTGCGGGCCTCCTTCTCTTTGGACCCTCCTTTAGCTCCCTCCTGGTTAGCTGTGGGGCTAACCAGGTTGATCTGCACCGTGCTTCTATGCGTCCGTCGCGGGGGGTAGTCGGTTCCGGGTCCCGGCGAACCGGCTTGTCCATGAAAAATGTCCCTTCGTCGTCCCAAAGCAACCCACCAGAAGGGGACTGGGACCAGTGCTGGCTTTGGCGCCTTCGAAGAAGGCTACTATCCGACCCAGCGACCTTGGTATCCTGTTGTAACCCTGTTCTATATCATCTACAATTTGCTTCAGCCCGCGCCAGTCCGAAAATCAGAAACGGAGCGGTCCTCGGTTTTGCTGGTACAGGTGGTTGCCAGCCCATGCCCAATATCTGTAGTAGTTACTTCCAACTGTTCCTTAGTCTGTGCCTCCAGTACCTAGGAACAGGTTCCTTCTGTCCCCCTTGGGCTCTCCCGCTCCAATTCGTCCTACATCTCCCCCCCTCTTGGAGTTCCTCCTCTTCTTCCTCCGCCGCCCGCTGTTTGTCCTTTGACTAACCGAGGGCGGTACTCCTGGACACGGCAGGCCCTGACTTGTCGCTCCTCTCCCAGCACTGGTGGTCGACACCCGCGGGTTCGCCTGGTTTCCCCAACGACGTCCCTTTTTGGTAGGGTCCTCAGAATTTTCGGGCGGTTTCGGCATATCTGAGAAATTGAGATCAAAGGGGCAAGACAAAAATATAACGTAACAAAGGGAAGGTACCTTACGTCAAGTAATAGTACGGGACTCTAAGAGAAAGTTTACAATTAAACCTAAAAATAAGGGGGTTAGCAAATTGTACGAACAAAAGTCAAGCAAGATTAAAATGATTCTGAACAACTGATATTAAAATGGTTGGTTAAAAGAACACAATTACGAAGAAATTACGTACGCCAGGAAAAATACACAAAATACCCTGATTAGAACAATAAACCGCGCAAAAGGGCGCCACAAAATACCGAAAAAAACACAAAATCCCAGACAAAAACACTAGAAAAATACATATAATGGGTGGGTCAAAGCGCAGGTAATAGGCGCAATAAACCCGCATAAAGAACACAAAAGTCACAAAAAAACGCAAATATACCCCCAACAATAATACAAGTAGAGCCCCAAAAAATCACAGAATACGTACAAGAATTGTTCCCCACAATACGTACAAGCACACAAGAAAACTAGATGCACAGCAAGAAAAATTTTACAAAAAAAATAGTCGAGAGGTCGGGACTGGCAGCCTAATGTAATTCTAGCAGAAGGCAACCTGACTACTAAGCACTACGAGGTGGGTACTGCGCGCTCGGAAACAGCAGACCTGAAGGAGATGTTGTTCCAGTCGACCTGTAGCAACAACCTCGCCAAAACTACTGGAACAACGGTGGCCCTAACTCAAATAATTACAAGACAAACACAAAATTACACTCAACCTAATCTCAGACTGCCAGATTTTCTATCTACCTAACTGCCTACCGAACAATAAAGCTAAGACCTAATCTACAAATATTTGGAGACCTTATTTAATTTTAAACCTAACTAAACAATTTACAACAAGCAAATTCACAAGAAAAAAAAATCACACAAAACCACAAACTACACTACTAATACCAAAAAAGAAAAAAACATAAATTCAAATCCAAGCACAAAATAAAAATAAGGCCACCAAACCCCAATTGTTGTAATGGGTGGGTGTTTTTAGTGTGTTTGATTTGTGAATGTATGTGTGTGTATTTTTGAAAATGTTGAGAAATGTTGTGTGAAATTCATGTGTTTGAGATTGTCCCTAAACTAGTTTTTTATAACGTGTTTTTATTCAGCCGCTAGGCGGCGCTGTCTTAGTAGCAAAACTAGATAGGAACCTTTATCCAATGAAAACTTTCCAGGCCTCTCTCAAAAATCAATACTCGCGTCTGATTGGCTATTTAGGGGGGTGGTCCGATGTAAGAACAAAAAGTAGTCAGTCTTAAATTTAGTTTTCTCAGCGAGTGGTCGGTTTTTGGGTGGTGACCTAGATATACGTATTTTTATACGCAAGTTTTTCCCCTTAGTTTTCTTTTGCTACGGCCCCATTTGTCTAGGATCCCTCAGTCTCTGTTTACTTTTACTGTCTGCCTTTGTACTGCTCGGATTTCCCCTGTCTTTATATATAACCGTCCCCTGGTTTAGGTCGTTCCGGCCAATCACCCTTCCCATATATGTATTATTTATGTGCTTCTGATCTTTTGGAAATTTATGGTCATTTCTAATTCTCTCTTTGTCTGAGTGGTAATTAGTAAGTTGTGAAACCGTTTATCTAAGTTTGTGTAAAGTGTAATTTGTGTTGATTAATTTCTTTAATGTATTTGTGAAAGTTCTGTTTTTTGTGAAAATATTTTAGTTAGGTTTAAAAAAGTAAATAAGGTCTCCAAATATTTGTAGCTTAGGTCTTAGCATTTATTGTTCGGTAGGCAGTTAGGTAGTTAGAAATCTGGCAGTCTAAGACTAGGTTGAGTGTATTTTTGTGATATTGTCTTGACTTAGTTTCTGAGTTAGGGCCACTGTTGTTCCGGAGTTTAGGCGAGGTTGTTGCTACAGGTCGACTGGAACAACATCTCCTTCAGGTCTGCTGTTTCCTAGCGCGCAGTACCCACCCCGTAGTGCTTAGTAGTCAGGTCGCATTCTACTAGCATTACATTAGGCTGCCAGTCCCGACCTCTCGACTATTTCTGTAGAATTTTTCTCGCTTTTCTACCAATTTTCTGGTGTTTTTATACGTATTGTGGGGAATAATTTGTGATTTTTGTACGTATTCTGTGATTTTCTGTGGCTATACTTGTATTATTGTTGGGGGTACATTCGTGTTTTTTACGACTGTTGTGTATTTTATGTGGGTTTATTGCGCCTATCACCTGCGCTTTGACCCAATATACGTATTTTTCTAGTATATTTGTTGTGTGATTTTGCGCATTTTCCTGTAATTTGTGGCGCCCTTTTGCGCGGTTTATTTTTTCTAATCAGGGTGTTTTGGGTATTTTTTCTTGTGTAATTTTGTTGTGATCGTGTTCTTTTAACCAATTATTTCAGTATATACTAGTTGTTGAACATAATTTTAATCTCACGTGCATTTTGTTTGTATAATTGGCTAATCCCCTTATTTTTAGGCTTAATTCTAAAATTTCTTTTAGGGACCCGTGCCATTACTTGACGTAAGATACTTTATCCTTTTTATACGTATATATTTTTGCCCCTGGTTCTTTTGATCTCAAGTATTCCTAAATATGCCGAAACCGACCGAAAATTCTGAGAACCCGACCAAAAAGGGAACGTCGTCTGGGGAACCCAGACGAACCCGCCTGGCGTCGACCACCAGTGCTGGGAGAGGAGCGACAAGTCAGGGCCCTGCCGTGAATCCAGGCGGCTATCGACCTCCGGTTACTAGATCAAAGGACCCCAAACCACCTGGCGCGGAGAAAGAAGAGGAGGAAACCTCCAAGGCAGTGGGGGCGCCAGTATCACAGGACGAAATCGGAGTTGGGACGGACACTCAAGAGGGACAGAAGGAACCTGTTCCTCTAGGTACCCTGGAGGCACAGACTAAGGAACAGTTGGAAGCTCTGAAAGCTCAACTACAGCATATTGGGCACGGGTTGGCAAGCCACCTGTACCAGCAAAACCGAGGACCGCCTCCGATTTCTGAATTTTCGGACTGGCGCGGGCTGAAGCAAATTGTAGATGATATTGAACAGGGCTTACAACAGGAATACCAAAGGCCTCGACTGGGATCGGATAGTAGCCTTCTTCGAAGGCGCCAAAGCCAGCACTGGTCCCAGTCCCCTTCTGGTGGGTTGCTTTGGGACGACGAAGGGACATTTTTCATGGACAAGCCGGTTCGCCGGGACCCGGAACCGACTACCCCCCCGCGACGTACGCATAGAAGCACGGTGCAGATCAACCTGGTTAGCCCCACAGCTAACCAGGAGGGAGCTAAAGGAGGGTCCAAAGAGAAGGAGGCCCGCAAAGCCCGGGGGCCAATGGACAAATGGGTGGTTCCTTTGGCTAATCCACCGGCGGTACCCGCTCGGAGGGCCAACCCATTGCAGGATATGGTGCAACCAGTCCACCCGCGGCGGTTTACAGAGCCAGAATACTACGCCATCAGGGATTTGCTTACTCAGTGGCTGGCGGAACTCCCGGCAGTCACGTGGCAGGCACTGGAGGAAAATTTTCCAAGGGTTTGCAGGGAGATGTTGGCTCTTTGGCCAACCCCACGGGATGACCCAGATGCTGGGCCTCCTCCATATCAGATGGGTAGACGACGGACTAACCGTACGTTTAGTACCAGCAACGCGCCGCCTCCACTACCGCAGAGGCAACCAGAGGAGGCCCCACTTATTGATTTGGATGATTCTTGGGAATCCCCACCTCCGACCCGCACGAATCTGCCTGCGGAACCAGCACGACGGCGGGCCCCTTCGAGGGAACCCACCCCTCCCCCACCAGTACGGCGGTTGGCGACTACGGGACAATACCCCCAGCAGAATCATACGCCTTCGGAGTCCAGATGGGAACCACCTGGGCCGACTCAACCCGTTCAGCACCCGTCAGCGGCGGAACCCGCTGCCTCCTACGGTACGGGCAAGCAACTGGGAGAACATCTAAAAGGGTTCAAGGGAATGAAACCCTTTCAAGGACCGAAAAGCAGCATAAAGCTTTCAAGTTGGCTGGCCAATTTCGAGGCTACGGTGAAGGTTTATGAGGTTCCCTCCACCTTCAAGTACAGGATTCTCTGGACGCTGCTTGATGAAAAGGTTAAGGAGGCAATGAGCCCTTGCCCTCCGGACAACTTCGACAGCTTGGTGGCCCTGTTGCGGCAGCTTTATGAACCACTTCCTGTCACAACGGAACAATACGCGGAGCAGTTCTATGGACGCTACCAGCAGACCAACGAACAGGCGCACGATTTCGTGGCTGCCTTACGCGTTTTGACCGTGAAGGCATTTCCTCACGAACCGGTCATGGACAGGGAAAAGAAACTGGTTGCCCAGTTTCGACGAGGGCTCCGACCAGAGCTGCGAGCCAGACTGGCGGCTTCCTTGGCCGAAGTCCAGTTTTGGCCCCACGTCCGGGAAAACGATCTAATTACGCGGGCATTGCATATAGTGGAAATAGTCCAGGGCGAAATGGAAAAAGAACAGCCAGCAGTAGCCTATGCAGCCCAAGCGGGGACCCAGGAATGCTGTGCTGTGAACCAGGGCCGAGTTCCGTCCCAATATCCACGACAAGGTCCACAGGCTCCGCCCAATGAGCGACAACCTGGACAAAGGCAGGAAGCCCAAGGGGATTCCAACCGGTGCTGGACTTGCCACCAAATAGGACATCGCCAACGTCAGTGCCCGGAGCACCTCCGAGCTCTGAGACAGCAAGGACCGGCTCCTCAGCAGGCTCCGCGACAGCGCCAAGAGGGTAACCCTCAAGGGCAGGGACACGGCAACCAGGACCAGCAACAGCCACGACCTCGCCCATGGGGGCGTGGTATCATTGGACCCTTGCGTTATCATGGTTTCCCACCCCAGGGAAACGAGAATCCGGGGCGCGGGCAGTAGACCCGAACCCGTGTCCCGTCCCAGCTGCCCCTTCTGGTAATGTAGTGATGTCAATCCAGTCTTTTAATACTAACGTAACCCCTACTGACGACGAGCCCTATTATAATCGTGGCGGTTTTTGGAGTAGTGATTCAGATAGTGACTGGGCTGACAACGAGGAAACCTCGGAAGTCAACCCGATCCCCCATATGGAATTTACCCCAACCCCACGGGGGATCAAACGTCACCCACAGCCTACACCCGTCCCCTTGACTGTAAGTGTAAATCCTGCAAACAAAAGCGAAGAAGGGCAGAATGGTTCCCCCCTCATCATTTGATCATGGAAAATGGTGGTTATCCGGACGGCGGGGATATCTATTATGACGGCTATGGTAATCAGCGACCCTACAAATTTTGGAACCGTTGGCGTCGGGATGTGAAGCCTTTTGGTGATGGCGGTTCGACGGCTGCTAGGTACAATGTGCCATTCCGGAAGCGGTGGAAGAAGGCCCCTGGTACCCAGTGGGACCAGCTTCCAATTGTGAAGCAAGCGATGGCAGCACAGGAGGCGAATGCAGCTATGGCTGCACAAACTCGAGCGAATCAGGCTAAACAGGCGGCATCCCGCCGACAAAGGAAAAGCTCTACCTCCGTCGAAGTCCAAACGGATCCAATTCGGGTTATTACGCCATTGCACCGCCTGCTAATACGCACGACTACTCCAGAGCCGGTGACTGGGGCTGATCGCATAAGCCCTGGGGAGGACCAGGACCCTGCAAATGGGCTTCCAGCTGTAAGCACTGGGGATAACCAGGGGCTTTCAGCTGTAAGCACTGGGGACACCCAGGCACCTGGGGTCACCGGTAAGCGATCTACTCGGAGGCGACCTCGAGCTAAGAACGGTGATGACTGGCAGGCGGTGTCGGAATCCTCGGATACAGACGGCCCACCCCGGTTGGCGGGTGACCCACCAGCCATTGTGGTTACCCGAGCTTCGCCTCCAGGAAAGGAGAAACAACTCAACCCATGGCCAACTAGGCGGGAACTGACTGAACCACAGCTTACATCTGACGAAGAGGATGAAGGTTCAGGGCCTATTCAGGTGACCGTGGATGTTCACCCACAGCCTCCACTGTCTGAGGATGAGGACGGGTGGCGAACAGCGGATGAAGGTCCAGGCCCAGAGCGGACAAAAGAGGCTGGCCTACAACGTTCAGAGCTTGCGGTACCACCGCTTAAATTGCGCAGGAACAAAGCGGGTACATGGGACCAAGTCCGAAAACCAGCCAAGGCCCAACCTAACATGGCGACGGTTCCCGTCCCAACCCAGAACAGGTACACCCTGTTAGGGGAAGTCGAATATTTAGAGGTCCAGTGTGGTTGGTCCGACCTATGCCGAACTGTAGAGTTGGCCCAGACCGAGACTGTAGCTACAGTAGAGCAAGTGAACGAATTGGGCAAGCATATGCAGGTCATCGTGGACAAGGTACATCAAGCCGTCGACAATTTCGACGACCTGCTGGGCGAATTCATCCAGAAGGATTATGCCAGGATCCTCGAATTGGAGAAAACGGGTAGCTTGCGGGAACCGCAGCAACCTATTTGGAGTGAAGACCCTCCTCAAAAGCAACGTAAGCGTAGAGGAGAGCGCCTGAATGATCCCAACGAAATTGTAGTTCTCGATTCGGAATCTCTTGAGGAGCCTGATTTCTCACTCATGGAGGAACAGACAGCAGCCGTGCTGAGGTCGATTCGCCCGCATACGGAAACGAACGTGGTTGAGTCGGAAACCGAACAACCTGACGAGGACCTCCCCGTCACGGACAAACACCTAAATAGGGCAGTGTTGTCTGTCCTTAACGGTTCCTCCCCCTTTTTCGTATCCCAATGCACCCAAATAGCCGTGAAGAAAAGCCCATATGTCATAGCCGAGGTCAAAGGCTTGAAGACCCTGGCTCTTTTGGACACAGGAGCTAATATCTGCCTGATGTCTAAACAATTCTTTGACCAGGTGAATACTAATGGGCAATTACATCTGGACTTAACGAAAGCAACTGAGGTAGCCACAGCCGCCGAGGACAAAAGTTTGGCAATTCTGGGCGAATGTAAGATTACCTTCAAGGTCCATGGGGTGGATTACACTTACACCTTCAGCGTGGCTAATGGGCTTCAGCATGATTTCATCATTGGATATGACTTTCAAGCAGCACATCAGTGGGTTGTTTTCCCCCACCAACATGTCCTCATGTGTGATAGGAAGAAGGTGCCACTATTGACCCCGGGCGACTTGCAGGCGTTGGCTAATCGGTTTAGCATCGCAGTGTCCTGCAGTGTGTTCTACTGTATGCGGGAAACGCGGAAGTTGCCTCCTCGTTCTAACATTATGGTGCCGGTTTCTTGTTTCGTGGACGGAGCGAAAAATCCGCAGGAGCGACAAACTGTGGTTTTCGAACCATCAGGGGACCTGATGGAAATTTTCGAGGTTTATCCGGTACCCGGGGTCCTCGAGGTTTCACCGCAGGTGAACTATATTAAAGTCTATAACCCACTTGATAGGACGATCCACTTGCCCAAAGGGTTACCCCTGGGTCAAGCCGAACCAGTTACGACTATAACGGAACGTCAGGGCTTTCGGTACGCAACAGAATTGGGTGTGAACTTCGCCCAAGCTAGGACACAAATGACTAGTTGGGTCTCACACCCGGCGACGCAAGTCCAGGAAGGCGAACTGCAGCATGCCCTGAAGGAAGTGGACCGTTTAGCCCCTTTTAACCCTGGGGGTACCCCTCCAATGGTGAATTGCGTTGGGTCTGTTGCCAATATACCACGATGGGTGGACCCCACCGTATGTGCCGTACAGGCAGACAGGTCATGGGATACAGAAGAGCCACCTGCTCTGTCTGACCGAGGACTGCAAGCATTTAACGACATGCATTACTCTGCTGACGAGATGACACCCCAGCCTATGCCGTCGTGGGAGGAACGACAGCAATTTATCGATGAAAACGTTGACTTCGACTCTATGGTGCTGGACGACGTGGGGAAAGCGAAGCTACGGGATCTACTCGTGGAATTTTACGACGTAGTAGCTCGCCCTGGTAACCCGGGTCGAACTAAAGTCGATCAACACGTCATCGATACTGGCAAGGACGGCCCAGTAAAGGGCAGATCCTATCGGTATAACCCGAAGGATAAGGCAGAAATCGAAAAGCATATCAAGGCTATGCTTGAAGAGGGAGTTTGCTCCCCTTCCACCAGCCCTTGGTCATCCCCATGTATCCTTGTCGGCAAGAAGGATGGTACGACAAGGTTGGTAATTGATTACAGGCGACTTAATAAGATCACGAAGAAAGATAGTTACCCATTACCGAAGATAGACGAGATCTTGGATCAACTCCAAGGTGCGGTCATATTTTCTACGATTGACTTGGCCGCTGGTTATTGGCAAGTGGAGGTCTATCCGGAGCATAGGGAAAAGACGGCGTTTGTGTCACATATGGGCCTTTTTCACATGAATGTTATGCCCTTTGGTCTCTGCAATGCTCCGGCGACCTTCCAGCGTATTATGGAAAAGGTCCTTACAGATCTCCCAGTTTATATTGATGACGTTTTGATCCCTTCCCCTGATCCTGATTCTCACCTGGTTATGCTGAGGTCGACCCTCCAGCGTCTCCGGGATAATGGACTGAGAATCAAGCTGAAGAAATGCTGTTTTGCCCGCGAAGCGGTCCCTTTCCTAGGCCATTACGTGGGCCGTAATGGTATCAGCGTGGACCCAGACAAGGTTAAAGCGGTTTCTCAGCTCCCTCCCCCTACTGATGTGAAGGGTATTCGTGCTTTTCTGGGAATGTGCGGATATTATCGCCGATTTGTGTCTAACTACGCGAAAGTGGCCGCTCCACTGACCGACCTTCTTAAGAAAGGGGTCCCCTTTCTTTGGTCCGAGGAATGCCAGCAAAGCTTCGAAGCATTGAAGCAACATCTCACGACAGCTCCAGTGTTGGCATTTCCTGATTTCTCGAAAACCTTCTACGTGTCCACCGATGCCAGCAAGCGTGGTTTTGGAGCAGTCCTGGAGCAGCAGTTTTCGGTCCCACGAAGCTACGACAAACCGAATGGGCCTCGCGTGCTACGGGAAAGACCAGTAGCATATGCCAGTCGGACATTGACCCAGGGTGAGAAAGGCTATTCGGCAACCGAAATGGAAGCCTTCGCGGCCCTCTGGGGATGTCAAAAATTTCGGCACTACCTCTCATGCAAACAGTTTGTCCTGCGCACGGACCATATGGCTGTAAGGGATCTGCTGAATAACTTCAAGGCATTGGGATCAGGAAAATTGGCTAAGTTCGCGTCACGTATGCTGGAATTCGAATTCACTGTAGAATATCGTCCGGGCAGGGAAAACCATGTCCCGGATGCGCTGTCGCGTCTATGGCCAATTGAAGAACCGGTTGATAGCGAACAGGAAACATTGGAGGTTATGTATCCACCTGAGGTGTATGCCTTGACGGCAGCACCACCTGGCCCACCAACGGTGCTCAGTTGGAAGCGGCAACTTCGCGATGAACCTGAATTTGCCGTCTTATTGGACTTTCTAGAACAGAAGCGACTGCCGGAAAACCAGCAGGAAGCATTGGTTTTGACGAAGCTGAGGTCTTCGTTTAATATCAAAGATGGGGTTCTCTACCGGGATTATCTAGACGAGCGGGGTATGCGGCGAGGCTCATCGTTCCCTACGCTCGTGGTACCACGCGACGAACGCGAGAAGCTGCTCGAGGAGGTCCACACACATTTTACGACAGGTGGACATCGGGCCCACAAAGCGGCTTATGCTAGTTTGGCGTCCAAGTATTGGTGGCCTCGCATGTCACAGGATTTGGCGGAATATATTGCGCAGTGTAAACCCTGCGCAAAATTTAATCACGGGCCACGGCGTCATCAGGCAACAATGCAAAATACCGTCGTGGTCCGATACCCTTTGCAGGTGATAGCCATGGATGTCATGCACTTCACCCATCGGGAAACCAAACGAGGTAACACCTGTGTCCTGTGTATCGTGGACTACCTGACTCGGTATGCTGAAGCCTTTGCGATGCCAAATGAACGGGCCGAAACTACGGCTTATTGGTACCTAAATGGGTTTGTGGCCCGTTGGGGAGTCCCAGGTCGCGTTCTAACGGATCAGGGCCCTAATTTTATGTCAGCCTTCATGACGGCCCAAGTGGATGCGACTGGGTCGGAGCGCCTCCGGACCACAGCGTACCATCCGCAAACTAATGGGGTAGTGGAACGGTTTAACCGGACGCTACGTAGTTTGATTACCAAATATGTGGACCGATACCAGACGAATTGGGATGATTATCTACCTTGGGCCCTTTCCATCTATCGGGCCACGGTCCACAGTTCTACGCAGGAAACTCCGTATTTCCTGATGACTGGTCGGGATTACCGGTACCCCCTGGATAATTTCTTTCAGACCAATGGCGACGACCCTGTTGAGACATACGATGATGTCCGAAATCAGTTGTTGCCACATCTGGGCGAAGCTTGGAGGATAGCTCGGGAAATGTTACAGGAAGCCGCGAATATCAACAAAGTCCGGTATGACAAGAAAGCCACGCCAGTAGAATACAAACCAGGTTCCCTGGTTATGTTGAACGTGGAGAACAAGAATGTTCCGCCAGGCCTTAGTAAGAAGTTACGACCGAAGTATGATGGCCCATATCGGATTCTAGAAAAGATCTCGCTCACGAACTATCGTATTGGTCCGACTAACGGCTTGGGTGACCCATCCGTGGTCAATATTAATCGCTTGAAGCCTTTTGGAGATGCGCCTGTTAAGCTTCCAGTTGTTCAGCTTTAGGTTCCCTAAAGCTGATATTCATTGCACTCGGGTCTGAGCGATTATATGAGTCTGAACGCGTTCAGGATCTACTACGTATATGTTTTTATGGGCGCCCATTTTAGCTAGGGTTTTAAATGCTTTAACGTTCATGGGTGTTAGCACTGTATTTGTTGTCTCTTGTAACTTATTTTCCCTTACGGGAGTTGGGGTTAAATTACCTTTAAGGGCCTTCTTAGATTTACTTAGTTCCATGCTTAAATTGGGGTTCGTCTTATGTCAAACAGAACTTATTCTCTTCTGTTTAACCCTCTGTTATGTCCATTGGGGTCATAACCGGAATTTTCTTTTTCATTCTCTCTACTCCTTTTAAATTTACCTAGGGGGTCTTTCTTTTTCTTATCTTAAATGGATTCCCATTATTTTAGTCCAAACCGTCAGGAAGGCCCTCATTTTGCTCCATTTATAATAGTGCGCGTTACTTACGCGCGCTCGGATGTGTGCTTGTATAATTGTTCTAACTGTATGTGTGTTTCCCCGTAGCTAGGTTAATAGGTAGTTCATCCCCTCTTTGTGTACGACATGTATCTTTTTCACTTTTCATGCTTTCACCCTCTGATCGTTTTTGCACATTTTTTTTCTCTGAGTTTCAGCTTAGATCCTTGGTGCGGAGATCCTTGTCTGGTGGGATCCTTTTGGTTGCCAAAGGAACGGAAACCGGGGGGAACCCTCGGCCAAAGGATGCTCGCGACGGATTTCCTTTAAAATATTGGCGCTATTTTCCTGGCTTCACTTATGGATTTTTATGGGCCTGGGGATGGGCTAGACCTAAGCCTGTTACACCTACCTCGTGGGTCTTTCACTGGCGGGTGCAACTGGCGCATGAGCGTTGGCATTACCGACTGAAGATGTCCGCCCTTTTCTGGTGCTGAGAACCGTTGTTTTTCCTTGGAGCGTACGAGCCCGGTGAGTGATCAGCATGGGACCGTATGTGCCCCGTTTACGACCGGTAACCGGTCACTCCCTTGGTCTTTGTATACCCGTTACGAGTATACAGTAGAAATTCGTGCCCATTTATACGGTTTCCTTCCATCATGGAGTTTACGGCGGTGGTTTTCTACCCTAAATTCGGCGGACGTCTTACCTTCCACTATCGGCGGATGTTTAATCCTTTATTATCGACGGATGCGTTTCCCTTCCCCATTGGTTATCATTTCCCTTCCCGTGTCTGGTCGTTCATTTCCCCTGGGCGACCTATTTGGACTATATCTCTGAATGTGACACTTTTATCTAATTGGGACTTTACCTGGCTGTGACTTTAACCGGATGCGACTATTGCTCAATATTGAAATACCTAATGATGATCTGCTCAAAATGGACATTCCTGATTTTGACTGCCATATATGACTGCTCAATTATGATGTCTTCACCCTATTTTGACATTTCATATTATGAGGATCCCTTATTATGACATTCTACACCATGAAGATTTGGTCAATACTTGGACTTATGCCAAATGCGAAATGGATGCTTTCCCCCTTACCCATGTACATATATGCTATGCCCAAAGAAGACAGAAACTGCCAGTTTTGAATTTTAAGGTAGTTTTGTATTCATGTATATACATAGCTTTTATTACTAATAGCTTTTTGAACTGTTTGTTAACTGATACCTTGTTGTTTACCTATGCCTATGTGTATTTTATGGTATATACTATGATGTTTGATCTGGTCGCTCCGGCTTATTATATGCTATATTTATGTGCTCTGGATCTTATGGAAATTCTTAATTGTCTTCTTTTCTCTATTTGTCTGGAGTGGTAATTAGTAAGTTGTGAAACCGGAAGTTTGTTAAAGTGTAATTTGTGTGCTTGACCAGTTATTTCTTATATCCTTGTGAACTTCTGTCCTGTATGTACAATTTGTTTAGTTAGGTTTAAAAATTAAATAAGGTCTCCAAATATTGGTAGATTAGGTCTTAGCATTTATTGTTCGGTAGGCAGTTAGGTAGATAGAAAAATCTGGCAGTCTGAGACTAGGCTGAGCGTAATTTTGTGATATTGTCTTGTGTAATTATTGAGTTAGGGCCACAGTTGTTCCAGAGTTTAGGCGAGGTTGTTGCTACAGGTCGACTGGAACAACATCTCCTTCAGGTCTGCTGTTTCCTAGCGCGCGGTACCCATCCGTAGTGCTTAGTAGTCGGTTGCCATTCTACTAGCATTACATTTGGGTTTTATGTTTGTTTTTATTCAATGTTTGGCATTCTGTTTGCTTATAGAATTTGAAAAGCTTCGTTTGAAGTTTGGAAAGCTTCCTCTATTTATTTGACTGAATAAAGCCAACTTAGCGAAACTCGAAAATTTTTCAAAATTTAATATAAGAATTACGACCACATGGTGTCAACTTTGGCTTGCTTTAGAGCTGAATAGTGCATAAAGTAGACTACACACTGCTGCAGAGTTAAACGAGTCGGTTTTGACTCGCGCGCGAATGCAGGTAAAGGTAAAAAGGTAAAGTGACCACAGGAGAGAACTGCAACTGACAGAAGGTAGGGTACCAGTGTTTATCTCCGAATTCCCAGCCCGAAGCCACTCAAATGTTGACTACATCAACAATCAATTGTTCAATGTTGAATGCAGGCTGGGTTAACGGTTAATTGATGGTTAATTAATGGTTAACTGGTTAATTTTCACCTCTTTTCTCCCGGGCAAAAATTTTATCTCGAATAACTGCAGCTGGTTAAAATTACCTCCTTCAGTTCTTTTAATCTTGACTCGAAAAGGATCGAGTTAATTTTAACTCAACTAACTCGCGCTCGAAAAGCGCCTAAGTTTGAAAATGTATTAATGCAAAACATAAAATATCAACAGCAAATAACACGTTTCAACGTGACAAATTCCAACAAATAATGATTATTGATAGCTACTAATAGCTAGCTGTAACGCAAGCCATAACTACAATTATTGATCATTAACAATAGATCCGAATATAAAATATTTATTAAAATCGCCATACGGATGAAGCATCAAGACTGCCAATATAGTGCCAATATACTTGCGGACTGGAGGCTGTGAAATGGAGTCTGGGCCGACGGAGCCGCCGGGGCCGTGTAACTGGCCCGGGGCTTGGGGCCGGGCCCTGCAATCTCGAAAGGCCTCGGCTCGGCCCCGGCTCCGCAAATTTGCTAACGGTAGTGCCAATAAACACGGTCGTCAGAATACTAGCAGCTTGCCTCTAATAATTGATCTCCCATAACTCTTCCACATTATTTGACAGCAGTCTCAGTGCACCACTTCATAGCAAGATTACAAGATGCACAAATTTCTGTCTAACTAGATGGGTTTAGGAAAGGTTATTGTTGAACTGTGCCTTCCTATCTATGCCACAAAGGTATTTCACCGAATGTAGCTAACCATAAATTATATACTTGCTTCTCACAGATTATCCGATGCGGCAACAGTGAACAATACGAAGGAAATTGCCAGACTTCATCTTCATTACAAGTCGGTATCAGTGGAGCTATTAACAGACAGACTTAAAATTGATCTCAGCGATGCAGTAGCAAAAATTGGAGGAACTTTGGGTGTTTGGGTCAGTTCATTAATTTAATCTATTTAAGTACAAAAAATAGCTGGTATAAGCCGTGAAACAATAAAACTTGCGTATAACCATATTAATCGGATTCATTGAGACCTATCGGTGACGGATTAGTTTAACGAGCAGTTGTCATTTGCAAATATTCGTTCAAAACGGATCAATAAAAACACCTGGCCTGGCAGT
>JASAND010015384.1:0-35000 GCA_030248195.1 Trissonchulus latispiculum | reverse complement strand
CTCTTTTGCTGGAATATTTCTTCAAAAAGATATATGAGGATCGTAGTTTTTCTTGAGTTATTCAAGGTTTCTGATTGTAGAAGCAACCCAATTCAGTAGAAACACATGGTATATGATTGCTAAATAAAATAACATCCTACTAGATTTTTACTAATTTACAACTACGTAATCGCAAAACTCATTACAAACTAGTTTGCATACGTAGAATTGCCTGCCTGATTTGACTTATCATTTGCAATGTGTGGTTAAATGTTAGTGAAAGGTTAACTATATTACATTAAACGTTACACGTTATTAGTCGGTGTTTATTATATGTTAAATATCAGCAACTTCGAAAGATTGAAATCAGCACAATAAACAATTCTTAACTTCTGCGGACGTGGCGCAAACCGTAGAGCGTTCTACTCTTAATCCAAAACTCGGCGGTTCCATCCACGAGTGCCCTGCGCGAGGGTTTCACAAGTATTTGGGCGTAATTAATGAGTGCACAATGTTGCGTGCTACAACAAATTTGTGATATGGTTTAGTGTTAATTTGAGTGCTTTAAGTGAAGTGAAGGCCAAGCCAAACATATGTCGTCAGTTTTCCCATTGAACAGTTACATTTCGGCATTGTAGGCAGCACACCAGAGTGTTCCTCGCCCTGGGTCATGTGTATGTCCGCGTTGTAAAACACTTTATTCATTTCTTGTCAATTCAGTTTGGATATAAACTCCTTCTAACTTAGAGTGTCTGTAGCCTCGATAGCTCAGTCGGGAGAGCATCGGACTGTTAAACCGGAAATCGTG
This sequence comes from Trissonchulus latispiculum, assembly GCA_030248195.1. Taxonomy (NCBI): domain Eukaryota; kingdom Metazoa; phylum Nematoda; class Enoplea; order Enoplida; family Ironidae; genus Trissonchulus; species Trissonchulus latispiculum. The sequence continues at coordinate 34,213 of JASAND010015384.1, read as the reverse complement.
GGTCGCCACAGAATTTTTCGGGTGCTGAAGTGACAATTTCATTTCTTACATTCCAACTCCACAGCGTGCATCTCAGTAATTTGTGTGCACGCAGTAGTTTGCGCCTTGACATCTTGCACCGTACACATAAGGAAATATTAGACAAAACTAGTTTGTGTCATCGGGATAAAGCACGGCAAATCAACACTAAGCCATATCACAAGATACATTACTACAGATTTTCAGTTTACCAACGTTAAGATGTTGACACTTAGCTCCAACTTTGCAATACGTCCGTGCTCATTTATCGTAGTTACAATTATTTTTCAATAAAATTTGCTAATTGCATGCAAATTTTAATTGTGCTAACAACTTAGTTTTTAAATTTGTCTAGTGGTTAACGTCTCATTAATTCATTGTAGTCCTCCAGCAAAATTAAACAGAATTATCGCGGATTGGAGCTAGAGTTTGGAAAAACCATTTCAATAAAGTTTAATTAACTTGATGTATAATTATGCACGGTAGACGAATAAAAATAGTAAATTCCATTATCCAGCGTTGGCAAATAGCTAAACAACGGCCAGTGGCTTGCAAACAGCCTACGGCCAACCAGCGGCCAACGGCCAATTGGCTGGCCAACTTCAAACTCCGGCCAAGCCAAGCCAAGCCAACCAAGGAAAATTTCGGCCAATTCCAACACTATTACTCTAGCAATATACTGTGCTAATATCTAAACGCGAAGTTTCTACACCAAAAGGATCCAAAGGTATAGACAAAACGTTCAATAATCTACGTATTTGTAGAGCTGTTTTGAAGAAAAACCGGGTGTGCATAAAACACGGCCCCGGCCCCACATAAAACACGGCCACATTACGCCATTGCGGCCCCATACATAAAACACGGTCCGGTCACGGCGCCATAAAAAAATCATGTTTTTGATAACTCGAACTAAATATAACCAATTTAGTATCTCCTAATCTAACAAATTAAAGTGTTTCAGTGTTTAGTGTTAGAGTTAAAAAATCTAATTTAGAATAGAAAATATTTTATCGGAGCCAGCTTTTTAATTTTTTGTATTCTGGTAAACCTGCAAATGACAAACTTTACGTTTTTCAGTTATTCGGTGTAGATGTGTAAATTTTAGGATTGTGGAAAAAAATCTCGTAAATTCTGGATCCCTATTCTGTAGATTGCGCAATGTTTTAATGTTTACCGTTAATAATAAGCTTGCGCAATCCAGAGTCCTTTGTAGGTAATTAAGTGGAGGATGCAGGTGGTTTAGGATTAGGTCATTGAGGTTAATGTCAGAGGGGGAAAAAGGTCAACATTAGGTCATCACTCGGCCTCTGCAACAAATCTTGATGCTCAATTACACTCTTATAACAACAAATTACAGACGGACTACTGAATTCCCCTGTATACATTAAAATTAATTCCGTCACACTAAAATCGGGTCTAAAGGGGGGCAGGTTGTTAAAGGCTTAAAATCTAATTGTATGTGTGTGAATTTAAATGTATAAAATAGTTAAGAAACTAAGCAAATAAATAATGCTATTTTTGGTGCAAGATTTCTTACACTGCCCATCAGTGAAATTACAATAGTTCAAGACTCCAGTCCACGTACAGGCTATTTTGTATTTCCATTTCTCTGTGGGTATTTCGAAATCAGGGTATTGGTGGTATAAAATTACAGTAAATTTCAATAAGAAAAGCTCAGGAAATTTGATGTCACTATGGAAATTATATTTTTAATTGAAAGTCCTGCGGTAATGACTGAATTCACCTGCCTCCTTTTATAAGAAATTAAATTCAATGAATAGCTTTACTGTAAACCGCAACAAAAATGCATTCGGTTGTGAAACTCTCCGTTAGCTCGAAAATTTGTTCCGCGTTGCGTAGTTTCGAAAAATGCTAACGACAATATTGTTATTTTTTGAAAAATTGGGTGTGCACAAAACACGGTCCCGGTCCCGACCCTTTTTATGTTACATACCCGCCTTTAACCAAGGAAGGGAAGTCAGTTTCACGAAAAATAATGAAATACTTTCATTTCGTTTCACGAAAAACTTTATAGAAAGGTGTTCACCTCGAGAAAAAAGAAAATGGAAGCAAGAAAACTGCTCGAGTACACTTAGGTATACCGAGTACTGCCAAAAGTGCATGCAATAAATAGTAACAGAATAAGTGTAACCTTACACTACAATGGGCTATTGGCAATGGGCTATGCGAGGCATGCTCAGAACTTGGGGCCCTAACCGAAAGTTTCGGGGGCGCCACTTTAAATTACATGCATTTAAAGGTATATGATTTAGAAAATAATCGAATGAACCTGCTATGCTTAAATAACGATAATTAAATAATAGAGTACCGCGAGTCTTTTGCTAATAATCAGTGAGCAAACACGGTTCATATGAAAGCATGTATTTAGTTCAAAATGGGAACCGCCCCGAAACTTTCCCAAGAGCTAAAGACAAGATGTAAGCTTATACTGAGCTAACGAAAAGCTGATCGAAAAACGGACTTCAAATTCGTGTTCTGCGACCCGAGAAAACCCCTCGGCGAAATCGGTGACAAAAAATTTCGGTTTCTTTTGGTCCCTCCTTAGAAATCGAAAAAATAGAATTTCGCGAAATCAAAAAAGTTTATTTGAACTCAGCGTAGACGAAGATATACCAGGACCAAATGTTAGCTCATTTGGTCAAATCTTAAGGATTTCGATTGGTGGGGGGATAATCGAGATAAGATCCGAGGATCCCATGTTAGCACACACGAGCATGCCTAGCATGTTCTGTATACTCTTGGCACTGCGAATCGACAATCTTACTGCATTCGAGCTGATCTGGCCAGTCAAGTTTGTTCAATTGAGCTGGTTCCTATTCTAGGACTAGTGTGTATTAGATTACCAAATCCACGTTTTCTAGGTATGTTGATTCCAGAATTTAGGCCTCAAAGTTTAACCACAACCCCGCTGAATACCCACTCTAGTCAAAACTTATGGTCAAACTAAAAATTTGTCAGCAAAGTTTACACAAGTTTTAGGATCAAAATGACTTTAGTTTTGCCCTCCTTTGATTTCCTGCACTTTTCCAAAATGACCTCAAGTTGTCCTGAGTCTATTGGCAATTATTACGCAACTAAGATTGACTTATTCTTCTTCTGTTTTAAATTCCCACACAGATATGCATTACATAATGTTAATAGTTTGGGAAAATATGAGGGAGTTCAATTGTTTGTGCGAATTTTACAGGATTACATCACAGATCCTTTTCTTGAATACCAAAAACTGTAAATTCCCACAGAGTTCAACCGCTTACGCAGAGGTCGGGGCAGGTCACTCAAGACTAAGACTGTAAATATACAGTAATACAAAATTGTGTACAGTCATGTGTAGTAAAGTACTGTCAATATCTTTTGTAATATCCAAATCTAATTCTACTTGACTTGACGGGTGAACTTTTCAACTCTCTCTCTCTCAGGACCCGGAGGTACAGAATTACGAAATCAGGAGGTTCCTCCGATAATTTTGGTGACCTAATCTGACCTTGCTGAGGTCACACACATATCGGTATGTAACCTGAGGCGTTACCTTTCGTGTTATTGAAAGGCTCATTTTCTTGCATGGTGGTAGGTCACCAATTACAATTCAGGGAAACGGGGGGGGAGGGTGCAAAAATTATAATCTAAATTAAATAGTTCCAGCAATTCATAGCCTTTTTTGATAAATTTACTAATTTTGATAAACTTTAAATCCAGTAAAAGCTTTTTGTCCTGGAAAACGTAAATTTCACCAAAGTAATTTCACTATTTTAGGAGCTTATCTGGAGATAGTGAAACACTTGAGTGGGGTAGGTTGGAATCCTGGGTAGTATTTATAATTTTAATGAGATCAAAACCATTACCGCTTTTGTAGGACCTTTCTCACATTACATCCCCTCCTCTTCAAATGCGGTAAGAGGTCACCAAAGTTCATGTTCATGTCAAGAGCTTCAACATTTCTATACTAACAAATTTTCCAGAGGGGCGATTGGGAAAAAATAAATATAAATCGACTATAAATTTTGTAAGTTGTAGTGTAAAAAAAGTGAAACCTACTAAAAAGGTCTCTATATTTAAATTAGTTTCGTCCCTCCCCCAGAATTTTTCTGACCAGCCCCCTCTGCAACAAAGGTGAAAGGTAAATTTAGGCAGATAGATACAGTGTGATGTTTCTTCCAACAAGATTTTAATGCCAATGATTGACCTAAGCAAACGTTGTTAGTCGCTTGTGCAAACCCTTGCGCGTCATTTTACTCTTAGTTGGCAGGCCCCCCCCCTCTCCCCCAAAATTTCTGTCAACGTTTGCATTAAATTTGGTGCAAAGGTCATTCTTCCTTTCAGTCCAGCTGCGTCGCGTTGTCAGTTGTTGAAGGCCTGTTGAACAATCCCACCCTGTCCCCCCCAGAACTAGAAATTAGGATAGTCCTAAAAGTGAAGGAAGACACCCCTTTTGCTTTCTCTCTCTCAGTTGTTTAATTTTAACGCAAACTGGAAAGCTGCCCCCTTTGCGATAAAGCTCTCTTCTCTCTAATTCCAAGTGACCCTTTGCATCCAGTTGTGCAAAAAGTGTTGTACCTATCTCTACGGGTTCTTCCTAACGGGTTGTCTTTAGTAGGATGACGACGGATTCTGTGCCTTTAGATTTTTCCCTGAAGAAATCCGGTTTTGGATCCCCCCTGGCCATGAGTGTTCTGGAACTGGCGGCCCCCTCCTTCCAGTCAACCCTGAGCACCCCTACGGAGGGGTCGCCCCCCGAATCCACTTCCGCGGGGCTCTCGGCGCTCCCTCCGCACTTTCCAGGAAAGGCCAGGGAACGAAATCACAGTGATGGATCCAGCAGTCAGGTTGGTGTTCACTTTTTCTTGACTTTTATTTTATTAATTTGTTTCTGACCGAAAAGTTGTTTAGAGTGGAGAGCTGGTAACGAATGGAAAAATGGTTAACAATGTTTTGATGATTTAGTTTACAGAAAGTGCTGTAGTCAGTTGCTTATTTCTTGTTTCGTTATTCTTCGGTACTGTGAATATTAATGACGACGTGAGTGCTTCAAAAAAAGTTGTTGCCTATTGACTGTCTTCAGCGTTCAAAGCACAATATAAATTGACTATATATATTTGAAATTAAGGGTCTCTCCCATTTTATCCCCAAACTCAAAATTTTTAGAACGTGACCAAATGAGCTCAAATCTGGTATGGATATACTTTCGATTACATTGAGTTTAAATATCGCTAAATATTTCGATTTCGTGAGTTTAGACTTTAGATTTTTTGATTCGCAAGGGAGGGGGGGGGCAAGGCAAACAAACAGTTTTGCTGAAAAGTTGCATAGCCGCTTTTTGATGCAGCTTTATGTCACATCAGTATAAGCTAAACTTGTAAGCTTAAGATTTAAGCTTAGTTATACTGAGCTAGCGAAAAGCTGCATAGAAAAACGGATCAATTAAACTTTATCCCCCCCCAACAAAAGTTGGTCAACTTCAAAGGCTTATTACAAGAGATCAACAGAACTTTGTGCTTATACATCGTTGGCCAAAAACGGACTTCAGATTGGTGTTCTGTGACCCCGAATACTCTTGTATACAGCTTTTCAACAAAATTTAAGACAAGAATGTTTCAGTTTTTCTTGGTGTCCCCTCTTACGAATCGAAAGAATCTAATTTCGCGAAATCAAAAAATTTTCAATATTTGAACTCAACTTTATCAAAAACACACCCATACCAAGTTTACGCTCATTTGGTTAAGTTTTGGGGAACCTGGGCCTGGGGGGAGGCTTTTCTGAAAAGATCCTGACAATGTTTAAAAACCGCTTTTATTTTGCAAAATCTTTCAAAATTTGCAAAAGTTTACTTTCTAATTTTCCACTAATCCACTGGTAATCGAAACCACAATTAGTGTCAACTTGTACTAACGGAAATGTTTTTAACCACAATGAGCTAAAATATCGCAAAAGTTTTCGATTTTTTATTCACACGGGAAGATTGCGAAAAACCAATTTCTTCTGATTTCCGGGTGCATAGAAAACGAATCAGAAATCGTTTCAGTTTTTTGCTAACGCAGTGTATGCAGTGTAAATTGTAAGCTTCACGTGATTCTGAGCTGACAAATGAGCGGGTCTTGTCTCGTTTACCCCCCCCCCCAGTACTCAAAATCCTTAAAACTTGACCAAATGAGCTAAAATTTGGTGTGGGTATGTTTTCGATCACGCTGAGTTCAAATATCGCAAAATTTTTCGATTTCGCGAAATTCGAAATTTTTCGATTTCTAAGGGGGGACCAAGGGAAACCGAAAAATTTTTTGTCTTCGATTTTGCTGAAAAGATGTATATAGGGGTTTTCGGGGTCGTAGAACACGAATCTGAAGTCCGTTTTTCGATTCAGCTTTCCGTTCGCTCAGTGCTTATACTGAGCGAACGGAAAGCTGAATCGAAAAACGGACTTCAGATTCGTGTTCTACGACCCCGAAAACCCCTATATACATCTTTTCAGCAAAATCGAAGACAAAACATTTTTCGGTTTCCCTTGGTCCCCACTTAGAAATCGAAAAATTTCGAATTTCGCGAAATCGAAAAATTTTGCGATATTTGAACTCAGCGTGGTCGAAAACATACCCACACCAAATTTTAGCTCATTTGGTCAAGTTTTAAGGATTTTGAGTACTGGGGGGGGGTAAACGAGACAAGACCCAAATGAGCTACATGATCTGAGCTGAGGTATCTTAACAAATCTCGGCTTTTTTGGATATATATACGGTCAACGTTTAATTTCGTTGAAGCGAATTGTTGTTCTGTTGTGAACAGTTTAAAATTGATCTGGGAATTAAAATTTATATGGAAGCTGATGAATTCAAAATCTTAAAATATATATTAAAATTAATTTTTCAAGTAATTAAGGAGAAGTTAGAAAAGGAAGAGGAGTCAAATTTTTCAAACGATTGCTGAAAAGTTAAGTACAGAACAGAGGTTTTCTGGGTCGCTCAGCACGAATCTGGAATCCGTTTTTCGATTTAGCTTTCGTCCTGAGCTCAGGTGAGCTAAACTTATAAGTTAAAAATGTAAACTGATGCTGATATACCGAAAAATTTAATGAAAAATGGACGTAAGATTTTTGCTCAGACCCAGAAAACCTTATATTCAACTTTTCACCGAAATTGGAGCCGAAAACCTTTTCATTCCGCCTTACTCACTTTGTCTACCGGACACATTAAACTTTTGAATTCGACAATGTGTAAAATTTACCTGGGCGAGAATCAAACCACGGACTGCAGTCACTACATTACGGAGCCAGGAGAGAAGAGCACGTGACTTGTAATAGTTAAATGCTTTCCAAGAATTTGTACTGTTATTTTTGTACTCAGTTTTCTCATTTGCATAACTCTATCCTTGCGCCTATTTTTGTTTCAGACACAGTCCCCGCAGCCCAGCTCCTCCTACAGTCCCACACTTTCTCCATCTGGAGATGGTCCCTCGTCCTACTGGCCGTCCCACCACACTCCTGGCGGCTCCAATCTGTCTCTGCTCCACACCGCTGCCTCTCTGGACAGTCTGGCCTCTGCTATGTTCGGGGGCGGTCTCCTCAGTCCCCCAGGGATGGGCCTTCATCCCAGCCTGAGTCCCAGCCTGCTTCCGGCCGGGAGCTCGGGCGAGGGACCGTCTCATTTCTTTCCCGGCGCCCTGGCCTTCTCGGCCCTGCATCGACGTCGACGCGGCGTCAGTGGAAGGTCCAGTGTCAACGCTGGCGCTTCGGAGGAGGGGCCGAAATCACTGCTGAAAAAACCGCAGCAGAATGTGCCTGATGAGCATAAGGTAAAGACACAAAAGTTTTTATATGTCGTAGTTCATCAGTTTATGTTTCTTAGAGGATTTCTAGAGGTTTCCTTAGAGAAGTAGATTAAAAGGGTTAAAAGATTGCCAAAATCACTGGGAAAGGAAATATTCCGCATGCTACATTTGTCTATATTCAGTAATTGTATTGGTTTATTTATGATTGTATCTAATTGTTGAAACCAAAAGTTTGACATTTTATTGAAATTAAACGTTTCCGAGAACCTTAACCGTCTTTATTCGTCCCCAAAGCCAGTTTTCAGCTGAAGTGTGTCATAACTTCTGATTTACTTACACTCTGGTTATTAGATCATGTCCACAATATGTGTGACCGACACCAACTCTTGGGTCTTTTCCAAATTATCTACTTGCCACAGACACTGCTCAATATTTTTTAAACTTTACCTATCTAAAATTTGGTTTTGCTATGTTGGGACTGCACTGCATTCAACTATCGCAAAACTTGATTTGATGAGATATACTAAAGATAAGACTTGATATGGGGACCAAGGGGAACCGAACATTTTTTGTCTCTAATTTCGCTAAAACTTGCATATATGAGTTCGGAGTCGTAGAACTCGAGTCTGAACCATACGTGTGCTTGGGGGGGGGGGGTGGGGGCAGGTTTTCACCCCCCCCCAGACCTGAGCTCACCCCCCCAGATGGGTCCCTCACCTCCCCCAGAATCCGGATTTTTCCGGTAAAAAACCGGAAAGTCCGGTTTTTCGGCGGCCTTCGGCCGCCCTTCACCCCCCCCCCAGAACTTCCCCTCCTGCACATGTCTGGTCTGAACCTGAAGTCAATTCAATTCGAATTTTCATTAACTCAGTATAAGGTCAAGTTGTATGTAAGCTTAGGATGTGAAGCTTTGCCAGAGCTAACGAAAAACGGACTTAAGATTCGTCTCCTGCTACATAGTTAAACCCTTGCCTGCTGCTTTTCAGGAAAATTATGTATTTTATACTTTAATTTCCTTTTCTTAATTCTCTTTTCTGTCTGCTTCAGGATGATGCCTACTGGGAACGCCGCCGTCGAAACAACGAAGCGGCGAAGCGATCTCGGGACAGTCGTCGATTCAAGGAGGAACAGATCGCCCTCAGAGCCAGCCTTCTGGAACAGGAAAATCTCCGACTCCGCGCGGAAGCCACCGTCCTGAAACAGCAGATATCTCATTTGCATATCGTCCTCTATGACCAGGCTCAGAAGCTCAAAACCTCCAATGCCTAACGCGCACAGATCGTCGAAATCTCATTTGCTCAACTCCACCTCCAGATCTTAATCTAAACCTGACTGACTGATTTGCCAACCTAATCTTTAGTATCTGCATTTTGTTTGCTATTTTGTTAGTATGTAAATCGCTTTTTTATCATGTGCCAATCTTTTTATATTGTTTACTTAGGAATGTTTTGTGTTTTTGGTTTTATTGTTTGTTTGTGCAATTTTTACTTTAATCTTATCCTGGATTTGTCAATGTTTTATGAAATTTTGTGCTATACGCAATGAGCTCTCACTACGGGAATTTGAAGTTTTATGCTACCATTTTATCGTTGTAATCGTTATTAATCATAATTAATTTTCTCTCTGCTTTTAATTTTCATATACTAGTTTGCTTGCGGGTTTATTTGTTCTTTTATTGCCTTATTTTTACAATATGTAACGGGTCTAATTTAGTCTACCTTCATTATGCAACATCGCTCTAGCCAGAATTGTAAATTTAAAGAATTCAGAATTAAGGACTTCATTTTAAATTTTAGCAAAACAGGAATTTGATTAATGATTAGTATGATGCCTAATGATTCTTGCATTTTAGATTCTGCATAATGAATTTTTGCGTTTTATACTTTGTAACTACATAGCCTAGCTAATCTTTGCTATTTACAATAAATTTATGCACATGTTATTTTTGTTGAACGTATATATGCGATACACATACAGAAGATTGTAATTAAAGTTTCTTAGATTTTGCGTGTCAACATCAGTTCGCATTAGACATTGAAAATTTGTCTTACACTTGTACAAAGAAATTAAAGAATTTTAAAAAGGGTGCAGAAATCGCACTTTCGGTCGATTATGTAAGTATTCAAAGTTAAGTATGTACATGCAGATGCTATGGTTTTATTAGTCATGCTCGATTAGATAACTGCCAATTTGCATTGTGAATTATATTGATTATCAGTTCTGCAGTTTATTATTGTCCTTGTTTATGCTAAATAAAGCGGGTGTACTTAATTCAGATTGTCATACTTCCTACAAGGGCTGGTTAAATTCCTACCTGTGTTTCCATTTTTTTCGGGAAAATAGGAAAACTATTTCCTTAAATATCCGGCTCGGTGCCAGCGGAAAACTTTAAGCAGGAACCGGCACGCTTTGTGGACTTTGAGCTGAGTCTTACAAATAATCTGAATACTTTTGTCCAGAAACCCACAGGGTCTTGTCTCTTTTAGCCCCTCACCACTCAAATATTTAAAACCTATTTTACAACTTTTTCGTAGTTCAGTATAAAGTTGTAAGCTTTAGATACAAGCTTATAGTTATATTGAACCTACGAAAAACTGAATAAAAAATTGACATCAGCTTCGTGTTATCAAAAAATCGACTTTAGATTCGGGTTCTGCGACCCCAAAATCCTCTGTACGCAAGTTTTGAGCAAAATCGAAGACAAAAATTTTCGGTTTCCCTTGATCCCCCCCTTCCGAATTCAAAAAAATCCAATTTTGCGATATTTGAACTGAAAACATTCTCATACCAAATATTAGCTCATTTGGTCAAGTCTTGAAAACTTTGAATGGTGGTAAACGAGACAAGGCCCGCTTTGGGAAATGTGGAAAAGAGCTTCAAACTCAGTGTGGATTTTGCTACAACTTCCACTCTTTGGTTTTACTTTGTATTTAGGATCGAATTAGTAATATATTATAATCTTGCTAATAGCTCTTATTTCGTTTCGATTTATGGTTGCGAAAAATTCAATAAATCTCAATTTCTCCACATCTTTTCTTGTTAACTGTTAACAAGCGTGGATTGCCCTTTGAACTTTACCAGATGCTCTAACAAAGTTTCAAAGTTTGATGCTAAGTTATAGATTAGAGCAGCTGCAAAAAGTCAACTAAATATATAATTCTTCTTGTAACTTTTATGACCTTCACTCCAGTCTCTAAAGCGGAGAAGCTCTTTGAAGCAACATATGTCCAAGATAAACAAACGAAAAAGACCATAAAGACTTGCCGACCTGTCATTTAAGCTTAACTGAATCGTTATCAAAAGTTTTCGTCCCAAAAGCTTTTTCTGTGTAACCAACTTTTGGCGTCTCTAGGCGTAGGGGTCACTCAAGATTATGACATTTTAGAAAGGTCAAATTGTCGGCCGACGTCCCCCCTTTTTGTTACGCAGTTTCAGAAAGGAAATACGTGGACAGGAAGTTACGTATATCTTTTCTGCACATACACACAATTTCCATAAATAATAAAGGGAAAGAGATTTCTTCAGTGTAACGTAATTGGCTCAATTGCGTCATCGGCAGAACCCCCCCTCTCCTTTGCAATTTCGGGGGGTCGCCAAAGGAATTGAAAGGACTGAGAATTACGTAATGCCATACGCGTTTTGTCTGCTGGTCATTAATTCTCTGTATGTGTGTGCTAAAGGCTTAGCAGTGTTTCAATTAAGAGCCGCAGATTTAACTTAGACTTAAAGTGTGACATCACACCATAAGCGTCGTCTGAGCTTGGGACGGCTGGTCTTTAATCTTTCAAACGGCTGACTTTGTTGCGTAATTGACCCACAGCCGAAGCTAGGCTTTCTGAAATGAATAAATTAAGCTAAACTTTATGAGGAAGAAATATATATTAAAGTTTCAGCTGACTGCAATAAATTTCCACATCAAGATATGGAGTATATATTTCAATGATGACCTTTCAAAGGGATCTCTTGCCCTTGCGTCCCCCCAGCCCTGACTTTTGATTTTTTGGAATAATAACGTTAAAATTTTGTATGTGTGCCTACTGACTGATGAATTAAAATTTTTGGGTTAAAAATTTAAATGTAAACTTTAAAATTAAAAATTAAAAAATTGGGTCTTATCTCGATTACCCCCCATTACTCAAAATCCCTAAAACTTGATCAAATGAGCTAAAATTTGGTGTGGGTATGTTTTCGACCGTGCTGAGTTCAAATATCGCAAAATTTTTGATTTCGCGAAATTCGATTTTTTCGATTTCTAAGAAGGGACCAAGGGAAACTTCGATTTTGATTTAAGCTTAAGATGTAAGCTCATGCTGAACTAACGAAAAGTTGAATCGTAAAACGCACTTCAGATTCGTGTTCTACGACCCTGAAAACCCCTAACATCGATTCAGCAAAATCGAAGACAAAAAATTTTTTGGTTTCCCTTGGTCCCACCTTAGAAATCGAAAAAGTCGAATTTCGCGAAATCGACAATTTTTTGCGATATTTGAACTCAGCGTGGTCGAAAACATACCCACACCAAATTTTAGCTCATTTGGTCAAGTTTTAAGGATTTTTAGTGTGGTGGGGGTAATCGAGATAAGACCCAACATTTTAAATTGGAAAGAGGGACCAAGGGGATCAAAAAGCTCTTAAGACGTGATCTTATCATGAGCTAACGAGATCCTGAATTAAAAACAAATTTTAGATTTCTGCTCTGTGTCCCAGAACATCCCTATATGCAAATCTGGGATCTTTTAAACCATCCCTCTCAAAAAATCGATTGGTTTAGTGGTTATTGGGTTTATATTTTGGCAGGGGTCTACTGGAAGCTCAGTGAATTTAAAAGTTCAAGAACATTTAAATTTTTAAGAATTTAAAATTTTAAAACTTGAATTTTTAAGTTTCCTGTAGAATCGGTGATCCGAGCATTCTTGCTGTTCGCGCCAACATCTGAAAATGCTTTCTGCGATATCTACAGCGGCTCTAACTGTAAAGCTCAATAAAAATTCAACGAGTCGAAATCACTGCGCTCGATCAACGACTCAACAAAGGTGTCGCCGAAGTCATAATCTGAAGTTTGTCAGCTTTGAACTTTAGGTATCGTGCCAAAAATTATGAGGAAAGCACTTTGGGCAAAACTACAACGAAAGCACAAAGTGCACAGGGTCAACGCTGACTCGGAGATATATTCGTTAGCCTACAGGTCAATAGGAATACATAGTTAGTTGTCTGGTTTGACTTGGGCTGATGCCTTTCGGTTTTTGACGAATCACAAGAAGCCAGCTCGCCAGAGCCAAACGAGTCCAACGAAACACGATCAAGTGCTAAGTGTGGGGATCCGTTTTGCCCAGGCTCATTTCTAATAGTGATGTTTGCCAGCCGGTCGCCAAGGTTGGAAGTCTCGGTCTCGCCCATCCAAGTCACCAAGACCGAAATCTTTTGGAAACATCAAATTTTTAATCAATGTTATGAAATCTAGCTAGTTCTGAAGACCATATCTCCATGTGTTGATGCTCCTAAATAATACTGAGCCAAGCCTGAAAACATACTATGAAACCAAGCATTAGCTGCAGGATTTGGAAGTCTCGGTGTTCTGGCCTAAAAGTCAAAGCTAGGCAACACTCACCCCAAGCTGCTGGTCAGTGGCAGCTTGAACCACAAACTCAGGAAGCAATTGTTACTTATGCTCGAATTACCTAAAAACCAACTTCAGATAGGTTAGCTAGGTTCTCATTCGACTTCAATTTTGCAAATCTAGTCACGCTTACCCAACTATATAGAACAATACTAATACTAAAAAGCATTTATTCATACAAGATACCTGCGGCTAGAAAAGAACAAAAATGATAAAATGATAAACGTACTGCGGTTATAACACACAAGTAGATCAAATGATACAATTCAATACAACGACAGGCAGATTAAGCAATTTTATACAAATCTTTATTTCAAAAGATATCCAAACACTAAATCCAGCAGTCCTATATCCAGGATATTGACAAGGGGGGGGCTTTATTTTTATTCTTACTAAATTCGGGGGTACTGAAGCGGAGACTAATTTTTCCAAATTTCACGAATTTTCGGTAAAAATTGAAGCTACGCATTTCGCTAAAACGTAGCAGACATATGGACAAAACTCGTAAAGTTGGTAACTATGGGGCAAATTAAATTAAACATGCTGTCGAGCCAAAGATGCAAAAATACTTAAAATAGAAAAATTTGCAGTGAATCAGCAAAAAACTTTCGTTATTGCCCCCAATTTTTTGCCCACCCCCCTTCTTGGATACCCGGGACTCCAACTCTTGAGATGTAGAAAGCAATAACTCTAAATGACGAGTTTGGTGAAACGTGGGCTAAATAACCAGAAATTAGCAAATGATATGCACTTTTCAGTGCCAAAAACATCGACCACACTCAAAACTATAAGACCTGAATTTGCTGAAAGCATAACATGACAATATGAGAAGCAAAAGGCATTTACACTTATCACACAAACTACTAAAATACATATCATATACTCCCATAAACTGAAAAATCAAAATTATACAAGCTTCTTTTTCTGCGTCGATTGCAAATTACAAACTCCCATAAATATTGCAGTAAAATAACATGTCCTTTGACAACACAGCTCCAAGTACAAATAATAACGTATACCAATTACACATACAGTAACCGTAACTATAGAAAGGCTTACTGACACTACAATAATACTATACAGAAAAAATAGTTTACAGAAATGTTCCAAAATTCATCATTCAGCCAGAAGGCAGATGGAAGAAGCTTCACTTGATCTTTTTTGTGGCAGTGCCGATATTGCACTGATTAACCTGAAATAATCAGCAGAAGAAAATTATAAAATCAATCATGTAACAAAAGTAACAAAAAAGTTCTACAGAAATGAGCTTACTATGAAGAGAGACTGCTAAAAAGCAAGGCCGCACCCGGGGGGGGGTCTCAGGAATCAGAGGATCTAGACTCCCTTTTTGGGGTGACAAAAAGAAAAATATTTGCAAATTATGCAGCAAAGCCAGCAGTTTTTTTTAAATTTAGCTCTTTCGGCGAAACGATTTGGTTTTTGAAAGATTCAAATGTACGATTTTAGGGAAAAATGTAAAAATTCTTCAACTTTGGGGGGGTAGTGTTGTTCACCGACCCAATTTTTCGAGGGCCGGCCGGGGTCCAGCTCGCGATGACGGCCGCCGGCCCAGGAACGGTCGGCCGGCTGCCACCACTACCTGCTATCCAAAAAAGCAAAACAAGTTTTCAAGGCAGATTTTAGCAAGTTTAAGACGATAAGCCTCAGAAACTGTCACTGGCCGGTCGGCCGACCCATGTTTGTCAGGCCGGTTTGTCACCGGCCGGCCGGTCGGCCCACTCTGGACCTGGGCCGGCCGGTCACCGGCCAGCCGATCTAGACAGGGCCGGTGCATAACACTACTGGGGGGCTGGCTCTCCGATATTTGACCCCCCCATTTCAAAATTCTGGGTGCGGTCCATACATGTCCTTTGTGGGGGAGGGGAGGGCATTCCCCCTCAAACCTGGACCTCACCCCATCCCAGAGGGGTCCCTATTCCCCACCCAGAATCCGGATTTTCCGTTTTTTTGGACAAAAAAACCGGAAAAACGCGGTATCCCGCCGGTTCACCCCCCCAAACTTCCCCTCCTGCAAATGTCTGGTGCGGCCTGCTAGAAAGTGCAAAATTCCAAAGCAAAATTGATTTCAGTTTTTAACTAGGCAATACCTAAATGTTAGAACAGACAAGTTTTGGATTGGATTAGTACCAATTTTTGGAAATTGTTTTCTAATAACTCAGGCAGGATTGGGCCGATCCGTCGTAACGTTCAGGAGGTCAATGATGCAAGCTGTACGAAAAGAGGCGCGTTTGCTTGGCCAAATAGGTCCAACAACCACGAAATATGACAGATTGCCCTTTTGGTTATATATATACTTCCTAACAATCCATAGCTACTCTAGAAGAGGGTCAAACGGAGATCTTAGTCTTAATAAATATAACGCTTTAATTATCACAATACACGACGACAGTGGGAGTCTGCTAAAGGGAAAAGAACTCCAGCTCATATAAATTCTATTAATATAATAATCATATTACTTCTATGAACAAGAGTTGCTCAGTTCGCGCTTAGTGTACTCCTTCGATCACCTCCTCATTTGGCTAGGTTTAAAAAATCTCATTCTTGACCTCCCCCCACCTAGACTACACAACGCTCGTGACCTCAGTTTGGGGGGGGCCCACCGTAAAAAGCGTAGGCCGGAAGCAAACATCGGATAGCGGAAATGAGCTGACAACACCAGAAAACTTCCACAGCCAAAGTGCTGGCTGAGGGGGACTACATACTGTCCTGCACCGAAAGGGCACTTGTCGTTATCAGTAATAATACTACTATAAATACTTACTTTGGCAGCGAATCGTAGCGAGTTGACAGACTCATTGAAGCAGTCTTCGCGCGGTGATATGTTGACAAACATGAGCGTCTTGCTGTTGCCGCCCAGAGAGTTCTGCAGCAGATAGGTCAGTTTCCCGTCCCTATAAGGAATGTGTGTAACCTGAAACAAAAACAAGAAAAAAACTACGCACAATACTGCAAGAAATTGCCACAAGAAAAAGAGTCAAAGTAAATAAAACCACCAATATAATCGTTGTATTATCGGTATTTAGTTGTTACTCTAGAGTGCACACAGTATGAGATGAACCAGTGTTTGACTAAAAAACTACTGCGTGCCAGAACGGTAAACCAATCCACGCCCCTCCGAGACCCTTCAAAAGGTTTTTTTACAGGAGACGGGGGGCGGCCCCACCCCCCGAAATTGACCTATCCAGAAATCGCCACCCCCCCCCCCTCTTCCCAGAAATTTTGCTTGCCAATCGCCATAGGCAAGTTTTCAAAAACTTTTTCCTAAAAATGGTCATTTTTGGCTTAAAATCAGTAATTTTTGATAGCTTTCAGCGCTTATCCACGCAAAATACGAAAATACCAACTTTGGCCTATCTTTGCAAAAACTCTCCCATCGGGCGGTACCCCTTCCCGGAAAAAATTCCTAAAAAAAATCCTGCCAAAAAATTCAACCCTGTTGTAGTTTCAAACAAAGAAAGCAACACAGCGGATAGAAAGTCTCTTAACCTGAAACACTGAATCGAGCCAAAAGTCAAACTTCACGCCAAGTGAGCTAAAACCGTAGCTCAAATCAAATTTGTACCACTTTCAACGCAACACAAGCTACACAAATAAAATTACACTTAGTGGCAGGGTATTTTTTAGGGATTTTTCCCGGAGGGATTGGCAGGGCAGCAGAGTCGTTCGTTTCCAAGGGGTCCAGACACCCCCCTTTTCGAAAATGTTTTATAGCTATTTTTGGACCAAATTTGGCCATTTTTTGCAAAACTTTGGGCTCGCACACACCCTATCCAAAATCCTGGATACGCCCCTGATTGTCAGGGGGATTTTTTGAAAAAACTAGTCACCCATTACTCTCTTCTGGCGTATTTTGTAGGCAGAAACGCAAAAAGTTCTTAAAAATGCCTAGATTTAAGCAGAAAATAGCCAGTTTTTAAAGAAATCTCATGCGAAGCTGGAAAAGTTTTGAAAATTCCCAACCCCCCTTTTTACAAAAACTGGGCCCCCTCAAAATCTTCTTCCAAAAATGTAGACCTCATCATTAAGGGGGAAGCCCAAAATCCACGGGTGCCCCCCCCCCTGTAAAAAAATACCCAGAGAGTAGGTAGGTGGGGGTACCTTATTGGCCAGGGCAAGTATGACTTTTCCCAGGGACGATAGGCTGGCATTGATGTGCTGGGTCTCTCGCAGGCGGTCGCCCTGAGCCTCGCTTTCCTTCAGGCGCTCACTGCCCGCCAGATCAACCAGATTCAGAGTGGCTAAAACAGGACAACAGAAACCAGGAAAAAATGTACACCAAAAAAACAAAACTAAACACAAACACAACCCCTAACTGATGTGCACTAGGTAGACAGTCAAATTTTTCAAACAAAAAAGAAGTTGTAAAAAAAGCAAGCATCAGAAAAATAACACAAAAAATTAAGGACAGTCAAACTTTTCAAACAAAAAAAGAAGTAGAAAAAGCCAGCATCAGAAAAATAACACAAAAAGCTGAGGAGGAGTAACCTTCAGTTTTGACCAGGGTATTCTGATTCTCGCCAGTGACCTTCAGTCGAAAGATGGAATGGGAGCGGGAACTGCGGTCGTTGAGTTTGGTGGCCGCGACGGCCCGATTTCGATTGGCCACCTGCAGAAGACGCTCTACCTAAAACAGCAACAACATAGCAAAATGAAAAAACTATAAATCATACTAGAAATAGAAAACAAGACACCATATTATGTAAGCAAAATCAACGAAAAAATCGACGGCGAATTTGAATCACAAAAATTTTCCAATAAAGCTCTCTGCAGACAGCTGCACAGAATCAATCGCGGGATAAAAATCTCTCTGATTTCTGAAAATCAGTGAAATCAGTCTGAACTACAGTATAGCTCAAAACAAAGTTAATTTTTTGCGAAGTTCGCAAACTCCGCGAACTTCGCGAAAAAGTTAGCGAATTTCGCGAAATCGTTAGCTAGCTAATTTGAGGGGTTTTCTCCATATCTACCAAAAACTGGCAAAAATTTTTAAAATCTAATTTGGACTCAAGATTTTGTGGCTTCGCGAAGTTCGCTACGGTTTAGCGAAGTTCGCATAATTTCGCGAAAGTCGCCAAGATTTTAGCGAATTTCGCGTAGATTTTAGTGACGTTCGCCAACCTTTTGCGGAGTTCGCGAAAATTTTAGCGAAATTCCTTTAAACTTTGCTAAAATCAACGAGAAATTCGTTAAAATCTTGGCGAATTTTGCGAAATTATGCGAACTTCGCTAAACCTTAGCGAACTTCTCGAAGCCACAAAATCTTGAGTCCAAATTAGATTTTAAAAATTTTTGCCAATTTTTGGTATAGCCATGGGGGGAAAAACCCACTTTTTCGGATTTTGGCTGGAACTTTTTTGTTATAAGGGCTAGCTGAGAACTCTATATACCATCGTACTTGGCGTACTTAGAACTTTCTTTTAAGCCCATTTGCACTTCTCTAGGTTGTACCGTTAGGCCGGTATAATGCAAAAAGTAGCGGGGGGGGGAAAACCCAATGGGGGGAAAAACCCAAATGGGGGGAAAAACCCAAATGGGGGGAAAATAAGCCCACCCCTCACAGGTCCTAAAAATTGTCGTAGCGCGATTCTGACACTTCCTGTGTAAAATTCAACTCTTTTTTAGTTAGTATGAGTCAAAAAACCCGACCTAGGTAGCTTTTTTTGAGATCTCATGTGCCATTGAAAATGCAGCATCAAATGGACAGGTTTCATAAAGTTTACCACATAAACATAGGGCAATTTTTGAAAAATGCTAAAAACGATGTAATTTGATAAAGGATAAAGAGAGATTCGTAGATAGGTGTTTTCTAGGAGTTTATGTATCCCGTATTTATGTCATGTAAGGACGCTTCAAGCAAGTCTTAACGATTATGTATTAAACTGTACATTAGTCAATGTTACTTAGTACGATGGATAACATATATTACGATGTGCTACAGACACATTCATACGAGTTAGGTGCATTCACTCGCTGACCACTCTGCCAGACTGATACTAGTATTCGGCGGGCGTCGTCAGTGGCGTACCGACATACTAGTTGCAGCTTTTTGTCTTTTGAACCCCCGGAGTAGAAAGGTATTGAAAAGCGTTTCTGCCCTGTGGTCCCATACACACGTGTTGTTTAGTGTATGCATGCAAGTAAAAACAAAGACAAAAACAAAAACATTCCCCCATTATATCATTAATATAATTATATCTATGGCCTGTGGCCAGTAACTTCATCGAGTGCCAGGAGGCACATGATTATGTCGGTGGCAAAAAGCCAGATTGCACAATGGTTTTGATAGTCATTGGTTATATTGGTGGCGTGAAGGCAGTAATTGCATCTCTGGCCATATGGCCAGTAATTATATCTATGGCCTGTGGCCTTAAAACTTACTATTCTAACGTGTAGAGGATGGTTTTTTACGTACAATTGGCTATTAAAAGTCACAATTAGACCTCTGCTGGGTCATCCAGCAGCGAAATTGCACTTTTAGGGTTTTATGCCTCTAGCTACCAAAGTATTCAAAATTGTCCAAATCTGACAGCATAGGGTGACGCAGCGTCCTCGATAATATCGTACTACAGTCCCGAATTGTTTCCCAGTTGAGCTGGTAAAAAATTTTTCAAAAAAATTTGGGTGGATTTTTTCCCCCCAAAGTGGGTTTTTCCCCGCCACGTTTGGCAATGTGCCAGTCTAACGGTGCATCGGATCGGTCTAATTTTTGCTGTGTGCAAAGAGGAAGAGTTGCCATCATTGCAGATATTTGCAAAACTTTTCTAGCCCAACCCAGTCAAAAGTTACATCGGTCCAAACTTTTGCCAAATTTTTGGAAGGTTGGACCAAAAAGTAGGTATCATTTTCAAAATGTCATAAAATGAGCAAGAGTGAACCAAATGACCTGATCTTTGCACACATAGGTTAGAAAGAGTCGCGCTTTCTGCTGGTATGTTTTGGAGCTCCTAGCTCCAACCCGTGACCCAGGAGGCGGGTGGGTTTTTTTCCCCCAAAAAGGGGGTGGGTTTTTTTCACCCCATGGCTATAGATATGGAGAAAACTCCTCAAATTAGCTAGCTAACGATTTCGCTTGCTTCGCGAAGTTCGCAAAAAATTAACTTTGTTTTGAGCTATACTGTAACATCTGCTCCAAGGATGCCGCGCAGACGCTCTTTCAAACATCCCTACATAATACTAAACAAATAATTAATAGTATCTTAGAATAAACAAATGAAGTCAGAGAAATAGAACCTAAGGTATACTTTTGTGTACCTGTCTAGCACTGGTTACAACCTCAGTCTGCAGTCCGGGAACAACCACTTCGGTACTATTCTTTCCCGCCAATTTGATCTCCAGTTTCTGATCCTCACAACTGTTCAGCAGATCACGCAGCGTCTCATTGTAGATCTCCAGAAAGCTGGCCTCACAGGTATACTGAAATACATACCAGTAAAAATAAACTATAAAAAACAAAACAAACTATGTACAACAATACACAAATTGGTCGGTAAATGGCAATGGGTACCACTACGGTGGGAAGGTAACAGGAGCCCGTGAAAGGACGTACCGACTTGAAGGGCCGGCCCCCCCCCTTCCACGGATGCACCACTACGGTGGGAAGGTAACAGGAGCCCGTGAAAGGACGTACCGACTTGAAGGGCCGCCCCCCCCCCCTTCCACGGATGCAGTCATCATTTGTGGTGACACTCCTGGCCGCTCTACGGCTGAGAATCCGGGAGTGAGCACAGGCGGCACCCCTTGCCCCTGAAGCAGTGACGAAGATATTTCCAGGAATCCAGACAATGTTTTCTGAATTTTGTGGAGCTAAAGTGATACTTTACACATTCATCAA
This sequence comes from Trissonchulus latispiculum, assembly GCA_030248195.1. Classification (NCBI taxonomy): domain Eukaryota; kingdom Metazoa; phylum Nematoda; class Enoplea; order Enoplida; family Ironidae; genus Trissonchulus; species Trissonchulus latispiculum. The sequence continues at coordinate 12,953 of JASAND010015384.1, read as the reverse complement.
GAAAATTAGGTAAACGCGAGTTAGAAGGCGGATACACGAAGGATGCAAGCACTAATCATATTAAAGAAATAATGAAAAACGCCTGCCTGCAGTCACTAAAGCGAAAACCTTAGTCCGAAATAGGAGACAGCCAATTTCTTTATGGCCAAGTGATACTTTGTTATGAGACAACTAATGTCCCGTCGCAGCTGACATACCTCCCAACCCTTTTCTTTCATAGACTCCACAGCCTGAAATATCTGAACGACAGCCAGGGGTATCATCCCCGCCTCATGGGGTCGCTCCACAATCGCCTTGGCGTCTGGGCCCTCCATCGTGTACGTTTTCCCGCTCCCTGTCTGTCCGTAAGCAAAGATGCATACATTGTATCCATCCAGTACACTCTACAACAACAACAACAACAACAGAAAAGTAGAACACAAAACCACCACTACTGCACAAAACTGTAGTAGAAAGGGCATTAATCATTTACAATTAGCTAATTCTATAATACTTTCACGGGAAGGGAACATAGTTAGAATAGCCAGCTTTCCACCAGATGTGACAACCCCCTCCCCCTCCAACTACTGTTCAACATTTTATCACCTCCCCCCCCAACTCTCTGTCTCCTATTCCACCGCAAATAAAATTAAGGGAGTTTTTCCTAATAGGGTTGGATTCATCAGGAGACAATGAACGACCAGATACCGTTAAGTAACTAAACTAAAAAAGCATAACCAATTAATATTTACAACGTATGTGGTAGGGATTGCTAATAACAATAAACGTGTAACCTTTCCACAGCAATCCCCTTAGGTAACCACGTTAATTTATTCCCATCACCACCATAAAAGCCAAACTTAAAATTTTCCAAAAAACATCACGGTGTCACAGAAATGCCCGTTTTAAAACATTTTCGAAAATACTCTGAATATGAACTCTTCCAAACATTGGTCTCAACAAGCCGTGACGGAGCGCCCATCAAGAAAATACGACCCGTGTGATCCTGTGTGGGTGGTGTCGGTATGATCCTTTGTGATCCACCTAGAGTACCTGAACAAGCATCGATATCTCTTGGAAGACTTCCGTCTGCGTGGCTTCCGGCCCGAAGACCCGATCAAAGGTGAAGTCGTGCTTGGCCGGCCGCTGAGCTGTAGACGCGTTCCCTGCGCGAGTCAAAGTGTTCACACAGCTCTGAAAAACAAACAAACACGCACATAAGAAATTGAAAAATGAAAAAACAACTAACAACTCGACATAATACGTACAGTATGTCTGTGTTTTTTATTTGCTCAAAAAAGTGCGCAATGACACACTTTTTTCCTGAAATGAGCAAAAAATTTTGGGCTTGTGCGCACGCTTGCGCAGTTTTTTCAGAGTCAGAAAAAAGAAATTACTAAGATTATTCACTGAAAAGGTTCATAAAATTGGGTGGCAATTTTACAAATTTTTTTAATTTTTCTTAGAGGCACCCCAGACGCAGTTATTTGCAGTCATAGCTACGTATTATCTTTGAAATCGAACTAAATCACTAGGGTATGCAACTCATTGTAAATTCATATTCTCACATATATATATATATTCTTTGAGTATTTGACTACACTATCACCGGAATGACTTTTTCAGTTGCCTTTATTTTTCAACTTTCTGCTTTGGGTAGTGGGCTTTTTGGTATTTTTATAGAATTTGGCAGCTTCTGAGGGCTCCGATTCCCTTGTATGGCTTGTTGATTTATATATGCGCCAATCAGGCTATTCAGTTTTTAGTATCTATATTTGATGTAAGACATAAGCTGTCGTTCTGAACATTCTAAAAATGTCATGCAATTGCAAATATGTACGTAATCGTAATTACACTAAATTATAGTATTTTCGGCTATGCGCACTTTGTTAACGAATTGCGCAAAAAATTTAGAGGCAGTGCGCAGAAGAGCGCAAAAGAGTTTGAGCAAATAAAAAACACTGCAGTATGTGCATAGGTATCGTTCAAAGAGAGAGACATAAGAGAGCCCAAAAGTGAAACAATTATATACGTTTTCGAAATCACAAATTATTTTCTCAATTTTTAGTATGTATGGATTTTTAAGATAACGTTAAGCTTACAACCACCTAGTTTTAAACTAATATTACCAATCATCAATCAACCCATATACGAACATAGCATTAGTCTAATTAACCATCTACCTAATATTTAATTAGCTAAATTAATTAGCCAACGAACTGACCTCATTAAGACTGATCGCAATCATAAATTAGTTTACAAATGATTAATTAGCAATCAGTAATTAGGTAACTAATTAACAATTAACTAATTACTGACCTCATTAAGAGTCTGTTCTAGACCTCGGTCCAACTCAATCGTTCTGCGATCCGGATCCGGAAACTGGATGGAGGGCGGGACAAGGGCGCCCTCTCGCAGATCCTGCGGCCGTTCCTTGGCCAACAGGGGTCGGACACGACAGAAGACACGAATGTTGCCCTGAAAAACAGAAACAAACAAATAAATAAACAAATAAACAACAAATTATTCAAAATATTTCTCAATAGCAAACGGGCATCTGGACTTTTTCTACTGGGGGTTGGGGGAACTTTTTTGGGTTCCCCCCACTCACTATAAGGTGCCCAGAAAATGCCAAATTTTAAGAATTTTTGGTCAAAATTTTCCAAAGTTTTTGGGCTTTGCCAAAATTCTTTGGTCTAAAATCGTCTATTATGGTACTCACAACTCAATTTCTGAGCACTTTTTAGCATATTTACAGTAGTAAGTAGAAAACACGCATTTTTATTGCATTTTTGGCGATTTCAGCAAAATTTGGATTCCCCCCAATTTTTTTTGCCTAGAAAAAGCCCAGATCATGACATTCAAAATAGCTTCCTATTCAAAAAGACAGTGGCAACCTTATAGACTGATACCGACTGAAATACAACAAAACCCAAACAACTGGCATTAATTTGTCATTATATATGTGTTTGAAAATGAAAACAAGCCTTCATAGGACTACCAAAGATGCTCAATCAAAACCTTTTACGAGGCTAAAAACGGTTCAAAATGTATCACAAAGAACCTTCAATTCCTGCAGATCGTTATGCAACTTTCGCCGCAACATCTCGTCATCCTGAATCCGCTGCTTCTGTTCGGCCACGATGGCCTGCAGAGACACGATTTCCTTTCCCTGCTCCTCCGCTTTTCGCTCCAATTCGGCAACTCTCGCCCTCGACTCCTCCAGTAGATTCTAAAATCAGAAAAAAAACAAAAAATGCGGACATGTGGCAGAGAAGAACGAAAAGAGTGGTGTGCGGTGTCAAGCCAACTGATAAAGAAGAAACTGAAATTCGAAGAAAATATGAACCGCTTGATTGAAAATAAGAAAATTGAGTACCAATTCTAGACACATTGACCGCAAGAGAATAGATTTATAGGTTAGAATTGGTGAACTGGCTTATTTTTAGGCTAACATTTATGGGGGATATGGGGGGGGGCCAGGCCCGCACCCAGATTTTGAAAAGGGGGGGGGGGTCCAAGGGAAAACGGGAGGTCTGGGGGGCTTTTCCCAAAAACAGTACATTGGACCTTTATTTCCAGGAAAAAGTGAAATATCGCGCTGGAGGCGCGAAAATTTTTTAAAAATAGCTGTTTTTGCCATAGAAATAGCAAAAATTTTCCATTTTATCCTCCCAAAAGGGGCGGTCTAGTAGACCCCTTGAACCACCCCCCTGGGTTCGGCCTTGGGGGGGGGGGGCTCAAAGTCGCCCCCGCCATCGATGGGAGGCTCACCAAAAATGGGGGGAAGCATATTTTTGAAAAAACATTTTGCGAATTTTCACGTTTTTTAGTGTAAAAATTGCCAAAAATCGTTTGCCAGAAAATCTATTTAAGATTTAGGGTGAAAATGATGAGATTTTTGGGTTATTTGGGGAGGTCGGAATGTAGGTGGAGAGCCCAAGCCAGTAAAAATAAGCAAGGTGACGTACCTGTTTTCCTTGAACCTCAGTCTCCAACTCGGCCCGTTTTGTGGTCAGTTGGAGAACGGAGGTTTTGAGGCCGGCCACCTCGGCCCGGGCCGCTTCCAGGTCCGTCTCCAGACTCTGCTTCATCAGCTTCAGAGAGCTGAGCTCAAATCGGTGCTCCTCCGACTCCTGCCGGTAGCGACGCGACAGATCCTGATACTCCTGATTTCGCTCTCTGAAAATAACAACAACAATCAGTATTCTTCGTCGTGGATCCGCCTGCTGGCCCGCGTTTACCTCATTTTCTTGATGAACCAACAATCAGATAGTAACAACAAAAACAACAAAATTTTGGGCCTATTCCAGAAAGAAACAGACAGATCAAACGGATTAACTTAGTGGAGTCAATGAAACTGCTGAGATTAACTCGCGGATTAAAGTTTAAGTTGATCCGTTTAATTCAGCTTATGACCAGGCAAGACCCTTAGTTTAGAATAGCTTCTCAGTTTCTCAGCTTTTTTAAACCCTCAATTTCAAGTCCATTTGGATGGGATGCTGATAAAGTGTCACTATGACACTAGCCAGGGAAAGTGTCCAAAGCAATATGCTGGGGAAGATTTTTCAAAATTTTAGTTTCTTTAGTTATCTGTTCCTGAAATCTGTTTTGAGAACCAAAAGCGGCCCCCGCCAACTTTATGCAACTATGGGAGAAAATGTCTGATCAAAACTGTAAATACGTAAAATTGTTTTCTTTACAAACAGAAAAGCGCACCAAGATGGCTACCATAAAGTATATAGAAACCAGCATTAAAAGAAGATTTAAAATTGCAACTTTAAAGAGTGCCGCATCTAATGTCCAGAAAGGTCCGAAAATGACAGAATCACGAACATTTAAGTTCAATATTGTTCAAATTTTTGCTCAGCAGAAATACAGACGTTGGTAAACGTTTTTTGAAAAACTCATTGAGTCTCAGACCTCTAGAAATTGTAGGCCAAGAAAAAACAAGAAATCCAAAAACAGAAAGACAAGTGATGTCTTCCTATAATATGCAGTCTTATTTTTAGGCCAAAATTTATTTAAGAGCCCCCCCTCATCGCTATGGGGGGGGGGGACAAAATAGGGACATTTTTGAAGAATTTTTTCGACTTTTGTGTTAATTGTATAAAAACTGCTAAGAATCGCTATAAGGTTTTCAGGCTAAAATGGCGGAAATTTCGTTAAAAATCCAGCGAAGCCGGCGAAAATTTCTTCAAAATTTAGGGTAAAAATGATAAACTTTTGGCAATTTTTAGGATTACGATTATCTTTAGGCTTAGGATTATCAGAATTCATGGTTATGTCTTGTACCTCAGTTTCTCAGACAACTCTTCCAGCTCTCGGGTGGCCTCGACAGTGCGGCTCTCCTTGATTTCGGCCGTGACCTTCAGCTCCTGGTTGTTGTTTTCCAGTTGGCGGATGCGGTCCCGCAGGCTGTCACTATCCGAGGCCTGGGCCTGCAGGACCCGTTCCATGTCTTCTAGACGGCCCTTCAGGTCCCAGGCTGGACGTTTCTTCTTTCCCGCACCGGGGCCCGCAGCGGGGGGTCCTGAAAAAGTGAAAATCTTCATACACACACACACACACACACACACACACACACACACACGAAATAAAAATGCTCCCAAAGAGCAAAGCAAGAATGAGCAAGATGGAACAAGAGTGAAATGTGTAATATTTTCGGCTGTAAACTAGATTAAGGCAAACCTGCAAAACCAACGCTAACATGAGTCTGATGAGTTTGAAAGACAAAGGACTCCCTCTTGACCGTATCTTTGACCAATGTCCACCGAGACCAGAGGCTGAGCGCGGTCTAGACTCTCACCAGTACTGGCGGAGGCTGTTCTTACTAATACTTCCTAATAGGGCTGTTTGGTTTCTCACGTCGGCATAATACTTTAATGAATAGTAATGCAGAAGTGTTCAGGACATCCAACGGTTTTCATCGATGGAGGGGGGCTCACCCAGAATGGGGGGATATTTTGAAAAAATTTCGAATTTTTGCGGGTTTTTCGTGTGTAAAATTTGTAAAAATCGCTAATTTTCAGTGGTTTTTAAGCAAAAATAGTGAAAATTTCGTTAAAAATACGGCGTTGAAAATTTAGGGTAAAAATGGTAAAATTTGGTAATTTTTGGTGTTATGGGGGGCATTTCATTGGGGAGGGCTCCTCGAATGGGGGGGGGGGTGAGGTCGCCGAATGGGAAGCGGCCCCCACCCCCGCCCCCCCCACGTAAAAATAAGCCAGAATGTTCCTCGAGATTATATAGACGTCCATTCAAGCACAAATAAATTTAACTCTTGTCTTTAAGCAAACAAAAACTAAGTCCAACAATTTCTATTGGTACGTGCAGGTATAATTAAGTCATATTAAGTAAAAATGTACGTATGTAGATTAGCTATTCTATACAATTGAAGATAATAGAATTGACATAGAATTGAATTGAAAAGCTAAAAGAATTGAAAATTAAGTGCATACATAACATTCCGGCGAAGCCGGAAAATTTTATGGAAATTACCACCGCAAGATTAAATATTAGGTACATTTTGTCGATTTCCAAAACATTTTTGGAAAAAGTAAAAGGAATTTTTGCAGAAAAAAGGAAAAAGGACGACCTCGAAAAAAAAGAAAAAAGAAATCGCGGCAGCCCTGTTATCAAAATCTATAGCTATGGTGCTTTCAATTTTGTAAAAGTGAAAGCGAAACAAACCATTATTTTCGACTTTTTTTCTACAAACACTGCATTAACCAGTATATACAGTCTAGTTTTTAACGCCAGGGCTACGTATCAACGGCCAAGCAGTAGGGAAGCTTACCAGAAGCAGACTTTGCCGGCGGAGGATTGTCCCTAGTTCTACCAGCACCACCACGAAGATTTGAGGAGGTACTCGGGGCTCCTCCCCCTCCACTCCCAGTCGTCCCAGACAGAATGGAGACATTGCTCCGATTCCTGGAGGCGGCAGTACTGGCCGTCAGCCGGGCTGAGACGCTGCTGCTGGACGAAGGCTGACGTGTCAACCCTGAAACACACACCACACCAGGGGCCGATGTTATCAAAGGCCGAAACCCGGGTTTCAAGCTAAACCCGGGTTAAAAATGGGTTATCAACCCAAACCCGATGGAATCAAAGTTGGGTTAGAACTGGGTTTGTGAAACCCGGGTTTCATATCAGGGTTTTTTGGTAAATTGTGGTTAAATTTAGACCCAGTGTTATCATGAAACCCGGGTGTAAAAACTAGGGTTAAATTGGGGTTAAAATGGCCAAATCTCAACCCTACTCGATGAGGAGGGTTGAGTCTGAAACCCGGGTTTTATTCTGTGTAATTTATGGGTTTCGCTCAGGAGACCCTTTCCACTTCAAGTTTCAAAAATATAAACAAAACAGCACAACTATTTTTGGGGTTAATTTTGGGTTAACTATAGAGCAGTCAACATGGATTTCAGGGTTAACTCGGGGTTAATTCCAATAAAATAGGGTTTCCGTAACCCAACCCCAAAATTGTTTGATAACATTGGGTTAACCCCAGGGTTAACCCAACCCCATAATTTCAGGGTTAACCCCAAAAGCTACGAAACCCGGGTTTCAGAAAACCCAAGTTTGATAACATCGGCCCCAGGAAATGAAAAACAAAACAGAACAAAAGACATTTATATACAAGAAAAAAACAAACAAAAATAACCTATACGCACTAGTGATGGGCACTGGATATCCGGATAATATCGATTTGAGAAAAATATCCGGATATCCGTGTACATTTCAGACAAAGTAACGAAAAATTAGAAAATTTTTGACAAAAATTTCAAAACATTTTTCAAAAATTCCTTTGAAAATATTTTTGAAACCAAGATTGCGGCTTGGCTGCATGATAGACATTCACAGACTGCCGAAACATTGACATAAAATTGAAAATGTAACAGCAAAATTTTCCTGAACTTAAGTTTGGAATAGGCGGATAACCGGATATCCGTTAACGCAAAACAGGTGGATATCCGGATATGAAAAAATATCCGTTGCCAATCACTAATACCCACGTGCTTTAGGTTTACACATGTTCAAATACCGGAAAATGACACGTTTTTCACGGAAACTTCACTGGACATGAACAAGCGAAGGAAGGGGAGGTAACAAACATTAAAATATTAAGCCATCTCCAGTCAATAAGGGCAAAGCCTTAGCCCGAAATAAGGAGAGAAGCCAATTAGTGCTTGTTATCCTTCGTGGATCCGTGTGCTAGCCCACGTTTACCTCATTTTCCAGATTAAAATTAGGGATGCACCGGGGCCTGGCCCCGGCCCCGGTGGTCAGGCCCCGGTACCGACCGGGGCCAAAAATTAGCAAAATTTTGTGAATGTTTGACATTTTTTGACCAAAATTTTGAATTTTCGAAAGTCAAAAAGTGCTACAAATCGTTTGTTTTCACGCCGATATTAATGAAAACAAGGATAGTAACGTTTGTATATCGAAAATTATTGCAAAATTTAGATTTTCCAGAAAATTTTTGAAAATTTTCGATTTGGACCCCCAATTTTCAGGCCCCGGCCCCGGCCCCGGTAGTGGCGGCCCCGGTGCATCTCTAATTAAAATATACACATACAAGGCCGCACCCTGGGGGGGGTTCAAGGGGTCTAGACCCCCCTTTTGGGATGACAAAATAGAAAGTTTTTGCTATTTTTATTGCAAAAACAGCTATTTTCAAAAAATTTTGGCGCGATAATTTACAAGAAATAAACGTCAAGAAATAAAAATAAATAAATAAATGTATTACTGTTTTTGGGCAAAATGCAAAAATTCTTCAACTTCTGGGGGGCTCCGCCCCCAGACCCCCCCCCCGTTGCAGGTTACCTTGGGCCCTCCTCCCCTTTCAAAATCCTGGGTGCGGGCCTGTACATATACTTAGAGAGGGGAGAGAGAGAGACTGACCTCTTGCTGGTCGGGTGCCAGAGGCCGCGACAGGTTGTCGGGTTTGCAGCCTCTGAGACGGGGCAATGACCGCTTTCGTCTGGCCGCCTTTGACCGCAGCAGCAGGAGCTCGGGCGGCCCCACCTGGCGGTGCTGGTGGCGGTGGAGGCAGAGTGGCCGCCGGCTGTCTAGCCCCTGCGGCAGCCGCCTTTTTGTTCAGAAGGGCCACAGATCGACGCTTCACTTTGGCCGCGTAGCGTAAACCTGGGGACCTAAAGAAACCAACCAAAAACACAAGTCACACATATTACCTATGTAGAAACACAGAAACAACACATATTACGTATGCAGGAGCTAAAGAATTATCAAAACAATGTTACGCACAGGCGCGTAGCCAGAGGGGGGAGGGGCGAGGGAGGCATGCCTGGCTTTTTCCTACAGGAGGGTTGCCCCCCCCCGAACTTAGTTCCCCCCACACGTGGGGCGCCCCCCCCCCAGAATTCTGGCCTCCCCCCCCCCAGAACTCTAAAATGCCGGGAAAAATAGGGTTCTGAGGATAAATTTTGAAAAATTTTTCCGGCTTCGCCGGATTTTTACCAATTTTAAGCATTTTTTAGCTATTTTAAGCTTAAATTTAAGTTTAAAATAGTTAATGTTTTAGCTCAACAGCAAAAAATAGCTATTTTTAAGCATTTTTTGAAAAATTATTCGTCCCCCCCCCAGAAATCCGAGCCCCCCCCCAGAAATTTTTGCCTAGGAAAAAGCCAGGCATGCCCCTCACCGAAATCGGAGACGAAAGAAAATATTTTAACACCAAATAGGAATTCTGATAAATATTTCAAAAAAAATCGCTTGCGGCGCTAATTTTCCACGAAAATACCTAAGAATATATACCAACTTGCACTTGAAATCGGCCTCCACAGGTTCCGTTTTAGCACTATAATTTTAGAGAAATTTTGGCTTACCCCCTCCGAGATTTTTCTGGCTAAGCTAGTGCGTACGCACATAGTTGCTAATGTCTAGTCTTGTTAGTAAATTTTCAGCAATTTATCCCAAAAGTTAAATCCCCCTGGTGACCCCCCAGTAAGTTTGGTCTAGTAAAGAGGTCACTGCCCCTCCTCTCTCCAATAAAAGGAATAGTTACTGAACCACAACACCTGGACTTATTCTTCTACTGGACGAAGGTGCGAGGGGCCCACCATAACCACCAATCAGTCTCAAAAGGTGGGCGACCTTTTTATAGTCTCCAGTTCTGTCATGAAAAGAAATCGCACAGAAGGCCAAATTTTCGGGACTTTCCTTCCAGCTTCGCTCGAGATTGTTAAAAAATGTTTCCACTGAATCTGCTTATTTTTGAAAAACTAACATTCCAAAAATGGATCCAATTTAATTTTAGCATCATCTTAGTTTAAGGACCGTTCCGAGGGTCCTCTCCAAAAAGTCCCTCCTCCAAGAAAAACAATTCCCTAAAACAATCTCAAGTATATAAGTAACCAATATACGAGCTCAACGTTGCCCTACTTTTTGGGACGATTTTGAGTGGTGAGTGGTCGCAACAGTGGCGACTCTACAGCGTCAGTCCTCACTGCATCAGACTCAGAAACGCCCGCCTTGGGAACGTCATCGTTGGGGAAAATATCATCCACTGACAGGTCCTCTCCCTCAAAGCGAAGCGACTTCGGCGTTGGCAGAGCATTTTCCTAAAATCAGAGAGAGAGGAAAACAACAACAATGTGGCCCTACTAAATTAAAAACTGCAAATTCAATAAAGCGCAGACATGTTTACGTCAATTTAGCAGTTTGTTTGCCCAACCTTATTATAAACATGTCAAATCAACGGTTGTTTTTTCGATGGTTATCTTCCACCCACTCTGTAACACTGACGCCCAGGCAATTCTAATATATATTACGTACGTACGATACGTACGATACAATACGTACGTACGTATTGTATATGTCTGACATAAAAGGTAAAAAACTGAAATTTCAACTAGTGGCCGCGACAGCCGACCGAATAGTTAAATCGTTTGACTGAGAATTCAACAGTCAGAGATTCGAAAGGCAGGACCAAGAGGAAACGTTTATTGTCGCTGATTTATTTACAAAATGAAAGTTAGAGGGAATTTTACGAATGCATTAGCTTATGCTGTTCGCGAAATGCTGAATCGAAAAGGCGGAGTTCTGAGCTTATTCTGCTGTGGCAGGGGCCGGGGGACTGTACTAACTACCCCATAAAGCAGGGTATTTTTTAGCGATTGTTTACCGGGAGGGGGCTTCCCGGGGGCGCCCCGGGCCCGGGGGGGGGGGGGGGGCACAAATTTTCGGGGGGGGGAGAATTCTTTGCAAAAATGAGCCAAAAAATGGTATTTTTTGGCGTACTTTGCATGGTGAAACGCAAAAAGTTCTCAAAATGCCAGGATTTAAGCTAAAAAATAGCTATTTTAACGAAAAAATCTCCGGCGAAGCCGGAAAATTTTTGAAAATTGGCCTATTTTTGGCAAAAATTTGAGCCTCCAAAAAATCCCGGAGGGGGACGCAAAAATCCCGGGAGGGGGCGATTTCGGGGGGGAAGGCATTTTCGGGGGGGGGGCTGGGTTTTCTTTAGTGGCGGGGGGGGTGGGGGGGGGGACCCACCCCACTTTTGGGTTCCCCCCCCCACGCGACCCCTCCCCCCCCCACTCGTTCCCCCCCCCACTTTTTTGGGCTTCCCCCCCACTCACTATAAGGTGCCCAGAAAATGCCAAATTTTTAGGATTTTTGGTCAATATTTTCAAAAATTTTCCGGCTTCGCCGGAATTTGTTGGTCATACTTCGTCTAGTTTGGTCCTGAATCTTGATTTTTGATCACTTTTTAGCTTATATGGAGCAGTATACGTAGAAAACACGCAATTGTTACCGCAAGTTTAGCATTTTTAGCCCATTTTATTCCCCCCGTGTGGTCGGCCCCCCCACACGTGGGGGGGGAACCCCCCCCACTTTTTTTGGGCTAGAGAAAACCCAGGGGGGGAAGGTCAATTTCGGCCCCCCCGCCCCCCCTGTAAAAAATACCCTGATAAAAGACCTTTCGAAAGGGAGGGAGGTTGCCGAATGGGGGTGAAATATATAAGCCAGCCTTTTGGCATAAATTTTGCCCTGACAGACTCGATCAGAAGGCCTAATTTTCACAAATTTTCAGGCTTCGTGAGAGATTCTTTACTGAATTTTTGCTTTTTTGACCGTCAAATCTGCTATGCCTACAAAACTCCCTCCCACCTATACATACAATACAATTTAGCCACTAAAAACGCAAGGAAAAATTACAATCTATATTCAATGAGAGGAAACTAACCTTCACATCTCCCAGATTCCGCTTTCTAGACGACCCAGAAACTGAGGAAGGCTGTGGTAATTTACTGGCGGGCAACGGCAGTCGAGACATTCCTATGATTCCTTACAGACAGGACAAGTTTCACCAACCAACAACGCAGAAAATTGCTGTATATATACTGGATAGCGTAATAATCGTAATAAGAATATAAAGCTATGACACACACAGATATATACGTAGTTTAGTCAAGGACGCACCCAAAGGGGGCTTTCCCCGCCAGTTTGGGACAATTTCTCTCGCTGACAGCACACAGGTGATCTATGGCTCATGAGAACGCTTACGACTAGGCCTAATCAGCATTTCGATATGTCAAACCACTAAACAGTTCTGGCCAAAAATCTGAAGGGCGTTTTTCCCGCTTGACTATGCACCATCGTGAATTTAGAGGCATATCCTCGGTGAAACTGTATATATACAAGAAATAAAAATGCTCCTCTGGAGCATGAAAAAAGTAATATGGGTTGTGGTGAGGTTGTAAAATCAAGAGAGGACTAGTCTTTAAAATGCTTAATATGGGGCTAGGTTCAAAAATAGAAGAGGACTAGGTTGTGAGCGAATTAATATGGGCACAGCTTCGCCGAACAACCCATATTCGCGGTTTGTCAATGTAAATTATTATGCATATCCACGATACATTTAGTTTATAGTTCATAAATAATCTACAGCTACGGTATGTGTTCGAGCTTTATTCGAACTTTTATTTTAGTAAACGTTTTCTTCGATA
>JASAND010015382.1:0-44819 GCA_030248195.1 Trissonchulus latispiculum | reverse complement strand
GTACATAATTAAGGATTTATTTCGCTTAAAATTTAGACGTATGCTTGACGCGAAACTGATTTTGGAGTGAACGTAGTTTGGGTTTTGCTTGAATATTGGTACATTCGGCGGTTTAAAGCAGATTCTGCGGCCTAGGGTCACGGGGACCCCGCATAAGTCTGTAAGTCTGTTGGATTTCCGGTGATCCGTGTGGGTAGCCCTGCGATTAGGGGGCGGATGAGCCGCATTTATGGAATCCAGAACTGCACGAATTGGAAGTTTAACAGAAATAATGCTAAAATTGGCAGGAGAAATCACCATAATTAAGTGTTGCATAGCTATTGTCCGACTAGCGGATTAGCAAATCATTTAGTACTGATCCCAGAAACAGTTATAGTTGTGCGTGTTGGTAAATCCCTAGTTAGACAGGTGTTTACTCGGTGTAATTTTAGTTAAAGATAGGGGTGCCAGTTATCTAGTCTAAAATAGTTATTAGTTCAGGGTTCATAGCTTTAATGGTTTAAACTACGTTAGTTGTAATGGTCAGCGTTACAACGCAAAAGAATGAACCAAACTAAAAGAAAAGAAATAAACCCGTGCTGAGACTTGAACTCAGGGTCTTCGGCGGGTTGGGCCGATGCTCATCCATTGAGCCACAGCGGGTTATGATTAGAACTAGTTCCTGCTAGCTTATGTACTGTAGCAATTTGGCAACCCAGCACGTGCGCATTTGAACTAAAACACTGTATGTACAAACTACGCATATGTGGGTATAAACTTTGATCACGATTTTCTTATTAACAGCTGAACGGTTTGATCTGTTTCAAAAAGGAAAATGTTCAGCTCGTCAAGCTCTACAAAATGATGTAACTTTTACTCCAATTAATTTTCACTAACCAATTAACGTAACCGAGTTAACGTTAACACAGAAATGTTAAGCCTGCGCAGAACCCAATCTGCGCGGGTATTAATTAACTTTAATTTTGTTTTTCTCATTAATTACTGAATATTTTTCGGCACTGTAAGCGTAAAAATGTTCCGTTTTTCAAGCTCTACAAGAATATGTAATTTCAAATTCAAATCCGTGTTCATCAAAGTTTTGTATTTATGCCAGTTTTGCACGAGTACTGACATGTGCTCGTGTGAAAGGGTGGTTGTACGTGCGACTTCCACTCGGCTGGCTGCTGGGGTTGCCAGCGCCGGATCGAATAGCGGTTCGGTACGTCCCCTGTTAGGGCACTAGGATAGGTGGGAGGTAGATTTAGAAGCAGAAGTAGTTCGGTAGGTCGGTAGGTCGGTAAGTAGGGACTGCGTAGAATGGCTGCTGAGACAGTCAGTGAGTGAGTTTTTGCATTTTTGGTATAAACTAATTGAAATTAATTATATGCGAAAACTCACTCAAAAAGCAGCCTACTAACTTTATTTTCAAATCAAGTAATTAATGTAAGCAGGAAAACTGTTTGATTGTAGAATTTTAGATCAAATAACCAGTAGTTAGTTAGCTATAGTTAGCTAGTAGTTAGTAATAGTAGTTAGCTAATAGTTAACGTTACGTAAGTTTCAGTAATGTAATATATGTAAGTAAGTAGGCAGTAGTTACGCTAATTACAGTAAATAGTAGGAATTTGACCATCTTCCAACATTCGAAATTCACTTAACATGCCAAGTCTCGTTCATATTTGGGATTATCAGTCGGCCACGGGAAATAAGTCTATTTCCCGTGGCAAAACAACGAAATTGGGCCAAAAACAGGCCGGAAATACATGTATTGTTCAGTCATTTTGTCTGCTCTAAAGAACTTGCGAACTTTTGTTAGAATCTGTTGGTATTAACCTAAAACGGTTTGTCTGAGTAAAAGGTAGAAGCAAGCGGATTTTCAAACAAGGCGCAAACAGTGAAATTTATATGCGTTTTCATGGTTGTTTCGCCCAATTGCCAGTTCAGTCAGGTCCAAATTGGGCCCAAAATAGAAACATAACAAATCACTTCGTCCAAGCAAGGAACTACGTCAAATCCAACCAAATTCAACTAAATACAACCTAAAAATGGCTCAGAGTGCTCATTTGATGACAAGAAATTACTAGAAACGGCTAACATTGTCAACAAGGCAATAATCTACGATTTTGAGTCATTTCGTCAATTCACAAGTTCATACGGGGCCCAAAATGCACATTTTGGGCCTGGAAAGCGAAAGAACGAATAATGGTTGCTGGGTTCGATTCCCGCACCATGTCTATGTACTAATGGGTTTTAACCCATTTGACTCAGGTGCTGGTGCTCGGATGCTCGGATGCTCAGGTGCTCGGATCGTCTCCAGTTCGGAATCGAAGTCAGTGAACTAGTCGGACTTGGATCAGTCAGTGGAAGTCTTTGAATTATCAGAATCAGTAATTGGTTTATTATTGGATCCGGAAGCGATCCCAGAGTTGATTTTGGACCTATCAGACAGACATTTGTGGAGCCTAATCACTGTAGGTACCTTGTGGACTTAGAGCATAACTAAGGTCGAGATCAGAGACGAATCCCGCCGGCGCTTGACATCAATTGGGCAAGCTGTAAAGTGGACTTTGACATTCAAAAATCACTCACTAATTCGATTCGGAAAATGTGTAACCTTATCCAGTTCAACCTTTTCGCCTCCGGGGTCCAGTCCCCGCTGTCTCTGGCTTGAGCTTAGGTAGCAGCCAGGAGTTCATAGTATCTTGAGAGCAGAAGAATCCGAAGAAGCACCGATCCTTGAACTTTGTACTTTGTGCTAAATCTCATTAATTAGGGATAAGTAAGGAAGGATTTCCCCAACTCCCAACTGTTTCGACTTCCTCAAATTTTTGTCCCACATAGCATCCCCGAACTGTGTGTCGGAGCGAAAGCGGTGACCGACTTTCGGGGTTCAGCCAAAGACCGACCCTAGGTTAATCTTTAGTAAAGTAGTTTTTTGCCTTGCTAGTCTGACAGTCCTTATTGTAAGGGGACGTATAAAGAGTAACAAAGCACAAACATATAGGGTAACACATAGCATATAGGGAACTTGAGTTAAGTAGACGGTAGGAAGAGTTAGTAGACCAGACGGGTGTAAAAGGCGTTGAGAGTATCGACCATGTCCCTATAACCTAACCAAAGTTTGTAATATTATTCCAAATCGGAATAATATTAATAATAACCTAAAGGGAAATATCTGGCAACTCTGGTACAGTAACTTTGTACTGTATCCCATTCTATTATATCTGAACCGTTGGTATTGTAGTAGCTACCGTTTTGAACGCGCAAATTGTAATAACTATAATTGTATTATTTTCATTAAATCATCTGTGTGCTAGTTACTGAGTTTTAGCATAAGCAATAAAGGCGCGTTTGCCTTCAACTACGGTGCGTTTACCGTCGAATCTGATCACAAGCGAATACAGGCGCGTTTGCCTTCAAATACGGTGTGTTTATCGTTTGGCCAATAATCACAGAAATCCAGGACGGAAGCAGTGTAAGTAAGTTTTCTGGTAATCTCGAAGCAGAAGAAACATCTGTTGAAGTCATCCAAATCCAGTGCTGTCAACGAGAAGCAAGTGCCGACCCCGCTTGCTGTTCACTTGGAAATCAGGAGCCTCAAACGAACTCAGCGACGAAGACCCCTACCAAAGTTCAGAATCTCTGATTCTGGAACACCACCTTTCAGAGATCTGGTGCCTAAGTCTGTTTCATTGCGAGCAGACGTGTTGACCTTCCGTGTAATTGAAAGATTAGAGTTTAGAGCGGATCGTGTCTCGGATTTTGCTCACTTCATTACAAATATCATTCTCTTCAAATACCTTCAAAACTTTGAAATCAAGTTATCTTTGAAAATTTTTTCATAATACTGTCAATATTTCAACGAATTTCATTCAAAAATCAAATACAAACGTTTATTTAGCAAGCACTGATAGTTCTGGTCGTTTCCGATTGGTTGTTGCATGCGGACAAACGGGAAAAGTTAAACATTTCTCAAGTTCAAACTTATAACGCTTACGGACAAACTGACAGCAGCAAAACAGCAAAGGTATGAATCAATCCTGCAAACGGACAAAAGAACAAACGGACAAGCAGCAAAACAGCAAAGCAGCAAAACAGCAGAAGAATACTTACTTCTTTTGATACTTCTTTTGATCAGTCACCGAGTAACCAGTGATTTTATGAATAAGTATGAATCATGAATCAGTTTTTAAAACGGACAAACAGACATACGGACAAACGGACTGAAGTATGAAGCGGGCTTAAGAGACGTCGGTCACATCCGCAGCCAAATTTCAGACAGGCCAGGCTAGGTTGGCCGACAAAGCAAGTGTTTCTACCGCTTCTCAGACCAGTAAACAAAGTTTGTCAGCAGTCTTATTAAATTCTAGAAGCATTCTTAGCAAAATAGATGATTTTAATGCTGAAATCGCTTCCAGTTTATCTCAGGATCTAACTTTTATTACTGAAACTTGGTTGAAGGATGAGGACCCTAGTTCTACTTTGCGTTGTGATTAGGATTATAGTGTTTTTAGAAAGGATCGATTAGGTGGATCTTGGGGTGGGAGGTTGCCACGTTCATTAGGGAGGGTATAAAATGCTGCGAAGTAATTGTCCCCACTCATAAGAATGTCGAAGCATGCTGTGTTAAAATTAGTAATAAGCAGCAAAAGTAGTTGTTTGTAACCTATATCGTCCGTTTGTAGCTATAAGCCACCTATGTGAATATTTCAAACTATTTTTAGAGAGACTGATTAATTTTAATTTACCGGTGCTTTTGGTTGGAGATTTTAATTTACCTGGAATTAATTGGGTATCAGGTACTGCTACTTCGCTTTATAAGCAGGACGATTTCCTAAATATTTTGCGCCGTTTGGTCTTTTCAAGATGGTGGAATTTCGCACTAGAAATTATAAAACCCTGGCTCTTGTTTTCCTTAACTACCAGTCTATAGTTTCTAACTTTTCTGTGAAACCCCACTTTGTAACAGTGATCACGCTTGTGTTGTTTTTGATGTCACCTTTGGTCCAAGTTATAAAACAACTTTGGTGGACGAGAGATAAAGAGAAATTGGGCGAAGTCGGCTGGCGGTGAAATTTATAGGGCTTTACAGAATGCAAACTGGAATTTACTGTTTCATGAAAAGTCTGTGGATGAGATATGGGCAATGTTTAGGGATATTTGCCTGGATTTGATTCAAAAGTACGTGCCTTGTATGCGAAAAAAAGGTTCTCGGAAAAAGCAGAAGCATAGCAATAAAGTTAAAAGGGCAATTGCCTTGAAACGTAATGCGTTCAGAGCATACAAGCGTAATCCTGTAGAATCATTTCATAATAAAGCATGTACTGATGCTATTCGGAAAGAAGCCTTATCTGTGGAGTCTACAATTTTATCTAAATTTTATCTTATTCATTTATTTATTTTATCCTTATTTATTTTATTTTATCTAAATCCAAATCCAAAAAGGTTTTTTAAATTTGTAAATAAATCTTTACAGAATACACACGGAATTTCAATGTTAAAAGAAGGATCTTTCCAAGTTTCCGATACTGGGTGTATTTCAGACGTTCTTGGTAGACAGTTTTCTTCAGCTTTTGTCGTAGATAATAATGTATTGCCTAATGTGTTGGATGTTAATGTGAGAGATATTACAGTTTAGAAACTTTTGTCATTACTCGTAATCATGTAGTCGATTCTATTGTTAAGCTAAAAATAGACTCAAGTGGTGGTCCTGACTGTTTACCGGCAATATTTCTTAAAAGCTTTAGTAACTTGTTGGCAGTGCCGTTGTCGGGTATAGTTCCTGAGGTTTGAAAAGAAGCTATTGTAGTTCCTATTTAGGAAAGTAAAAGGAGCAAGTGTGAAGCTGTGAATTATAGACCGGTTAGTCTCACATGTATTTGTAGCAAACTTTTTTGGAACGAATCTTGAAAAATGAGATGTACAAATACTTTGAGTCTTCTGAAATTCTGACTAGTCAACAACACTGGTTCATGGCTGGCAATCAACACAAACACAGTTACTGGAATGTACGGTGAATTGAGCTTCATATTTGGTTGTTGGCAAACCTGTAGATGCGGTCTATATTGATATTAGCAAAGCTTTTACTGTTAGTCATAAGAAATTATTGTATAAACTAAAGCATTATAAAGTACCTGAAAGTTTTTTAAGGGGATTAGTGTTTTTTTGAATGGGCGCTCTCAAAAATAAGGGTAAATGGTGTATGCTCAAACAGCTTTCCGGTAGGAAGTGGGGTACCTCAGGGAAGTGTTTTGGGGCCTTTTCTTTTTCTTGTTTAGGTAAACGATGTTGTAACACGTCATGTAAAAATATACGCAGATGACACAAAACTATATTTTTCTTGTAAAGACGAGGCTGATGTCAATGTGCTTTTAGTGATACCAGAAATATTATAAATTGGGCTAGTAAAAATCAACTTTAAATTGCGCTGGAAAAGTGCGTTCTTCTTCACTTAGGAAATGGGAATCCGAAATATGATTATGAAGAAATGGAGTAAACATTAACATTGTATCGGTGGTTAATGATTTTGGGGTGTATATGGATGAGAAGTTAAAATTCTTAGAGCATTGTACTAGAATTGTAAAGAAAGCAGCGCAACGGTCCAATGTCATCTTCAAACCTTAGGTCGCGGGATAGAATTTTTTTGCGTGCAATGTTTACAACCTACACCTGTAGTGTCCGCCTCGACACTACAACTGGCGACGAGGGCTAAGCTCTCCCTTTATCGAGAAGCTCTTGGAGACCCACCTGGGACTTCTGCCTTCCATCACAGATTTTCTCTTTCTCGAGAAGATGGAGCGACCTTGAGGCATTATGGTGATAACACCGGATAAATATCTGCCTCATCCTGGAGATCCTCCACTCAACTTCAGAGCTTGGTACGCCATGGTTGAGGAATACTTTCATCAGATGGATCAGGCTCGACCTGTTGGTTCCAAGCTGTCAGACAGAGACAAGAATGGCTACCTTCGTGCCTTACTCGGCACAGAAGGCAACAGGATCTTTTCAGCGAATCCTATGTCAAGCCAGCTAACAACAGCTTTCTTTGCGGAGTTTTCGAAAGCCGTGAAAGCTCTGTTTGACATCAAGGTAAACCCAGCAAAAGCTCACTTTGACTTTCAGAATCGAAAGCAAAGTCCGACAAAGACGATCAGGGACTATCTGACAGCTCTCAGAACTTTGATGGCGGACTGCGATTTTGGCGGTTGGGAAGACTATCATCCATACGGTGCTTGGGGGGGGGTTGGGGGGGGGGGGTTTGACCCCCCCCAGACCTGAGCTCACCCCCCCTTCCCAGAGGGGTCCCTCACCCCCTCAGAATCCGGATTTTTTCGGTAATCACCTTCGGCCGCCCTTCACCCCCCAAAACTTCCCCTCCTGCACATGTCTGCTATCATCTTGCTCTTCAGCTGGCTTGTGGATGTCGAAACTCTGAAACTCAACGGAAGAATCCAATTCGGGGCGAATGTAGCCTTTCCAGGATTTCAAAGGAGTCCCAGTACCCACAAAGGCCAAAACAATAAACCGGTAAGTCCGAGAAGTGTGGAAACTGCGGACGGGCTAATCACAAATCAAAGGATCAGTACCCGGCAAGGGGCAAGGTTTGCAACTCCTGCGGAAAAGCCAATCACTTCCACAGTGTTTGTCGGTCATCGACAAGAAAAGGAAGTATCAAGACCTATGGCGCTGTCCTACTTCGACATCGAAATGAAGATAGGTCTGCTAAAGGTCCAACGCATTCTGCCGTTTCACAAAATGTAGCAAAGCAGCCTTCTCCTGACACTTTCTTCTGCATATTGCAGATGGTCGGAAACGACGGAAACATTGATGTCAGAGGGTTGGTCGATTCCGGTGCTCAAGTATCCGGGAACACCGAGAAGTTTTATCGTAACTTCTTTTCAAAGTTTCAGCTGCAGCCTGCTGCAAGCTGCCAACTGGCTGACAAAAGGACGCCTTTGAAACTACTGGGCTACTTTCAGACTAAGGTCAGTTTCCGTGACAGAAACTCTGAAATTCTGGTTCACGTCCTTCCCAATGGAATGGACAATGTTTTTGACAAGATCTAATTCATGCCCTATCGCTGTGCATCGATGGTGGAACCCTGGAAATTAGGCAGCTAGATAATAAGCCAAAGTATCCTGAGATACTTGACGAATTTCCACGGCTGCTATCTCCTACATTGGGAACATTTCCAGGCTACCAGCACGTCATTCAGCTATCTGAAGATGCCAAGCCAAGCGTCAAAAAGCTACGCCCAGTCCCTCTTTCTCGACGGGACGCAACGGCAAAATAGGTTCAAACAATGGTTGACGCAGGGAGTTGGGAACCAGTACGAAGTCAGACTGGGTTCATCAAATGGTCACTGTTGAGAAACCGAACTGTGGGATTCGGGTGACAACAGACCTCAGCCCTCTCAATCAGTTTGTCACACCTGACAGATTCCCTTAATCAAACACAAGGGAATTGTTGTTGGAACTTCACGGCGCTCAGTTCTTCGCGAAATTGGACCTCAGAAAAGCCTTTTTCCACATCGAACTAGCGCCTGAGAGCCGACCACTAACCGCCACAATTACTCATCAGGGTTTATTCCAGTACAAGCGATTATCAATGGGTCTGAAGGACTCAGCCTCAGTTAGTCAGAGGCTCATTTCTCAGACATTGTCAAATTCTGTGGTGTCATAAAGTACGTGTATGATACCCTCATCACTGGCCGAACGAAGAACGACCACGACATGAACTTGAGAGAAGTTATAAAGCGGTTGGAAGAAATCGATGCCCGACTTCAACTGGAGAACTTCCTGTTTGAAGTCACAGAGGTGCCCTTTCTCGGTCACATAGTCTCTGCTTCGAATAGCATTCGTCCAGATCCGAAAAACGTCAAGCCGATTTTGGACGCGCCAGTGCCGAAAACAAAACGCCAAGTTCAGGCGTTCCTTGGAATGGTTAACTTCCATCAAGAATTCCTTCCTGATCTTGCAACTGTTGCCGAGCCGTTGAGACACCTAACCCGTAAAAACGTCAAATTTACCTGGTGTGGTAAATGTCAGGAAGCCTTCGATACCTCGAAGCTTATGGCAACTAAGCTGAGCATCTACATCTTCGAGCTGAATGCGCCTTACGTACGTCACAACAGATGCCTGGGTGCTGTTCTGTCTCAACAGCTGAATGGTCGCGAAGTTCAGCGTATGCCTCATACTTTGCAGCCCAGAGAGCGCAACTATGCTACTAACGAACGCGAAACTCTGGCATGTCTTTGGGCTTGCGAATAGTGGGAAGATTTCTTGCTCGGAAGGCACTTCACACTGCGTGTAGATCATGAACCACTCACGACTCTACTCCAGAAAACGACGGACTCCCGTAAATCTAGTAAGTTGAAGAGATGGCTTGGTCACCTCTCTGTATTCAATTACACGGTTGCTTATCGGAAAAGATCTGATAATCCAGGCAGTCAATGATCCTCACAAAGAGTCTTTGATTCGAGGTATCAGAACTGATAATCTGACGCTAGACCATGTCAGGAATGCCCACAAATCAGATGAACTTTTATCTAAATTTCTGGAATATGCTTCTCTCGGATGGCTCTCAAAGAATCACGTCTGGGACGAATTGGACTACTGGGGTATTGAGCCTTCTCGCTCAATATTGTGCTACTTCTTCGTCAGCTGAAGGTCATAGTCCAGCTGAGCTCTTTCTCGGGCGCAGTATTCGGCTGCCACATGATATTCCACTGAGTCAATCCATGGAACCAGTCATTTCTGAAGAAATAAAGCCAAAAGTGGAGCACCCTTTCACTCCTCCAACCGTGGTCCCTGTCGAAAACGGGAGAGAGTACTCGTGCGCAGACCTTCTGTCTTGAAGGGTCAGTCGCCATGGAGTAAACCCCTAGTTATACTCGATGTTCTGGGCAACTGGACCTATCGTCTGTCCGATAATTCAGTGTTGAATGCTAGAAAGATGCGACGATTCTACTCACCTGAGCCAACCATGGAAATTACTGATATCACTCAACCCCAGCCACGGCGCTCGGCTAGAAATAACCCGCGGTCACCCTCCTTCCAGATACTCAGCTTGACTCAGATCCATTGAGGAGGGGGTGATGTTGTGTCTGACACTTGTGCTGATTGCCTAATTTGCATAATTGCATCAGCCAAGTTAATTTGCATATTATTCCTTGACATTGTTGTTGACATTGCTCTATAAGCTAATGCATTGTTACTGTTTAAATCACTCTTGTTGTTTCTCTGTAATAAAACCGTTGACTTGAGTCTACGGCTGCATAGTCGAGTATTTTCTTATTTACTAGAAGTGTAGTGTCCGCCTCGACACTACATTTCGTCTACTGCAACTTACTGATAGGTCGTGAGCAACGAAACTGGGGTGGTTTAAATCTTAGCCCAAGACCTATCCATGGGTCCTCAAAGTAATCAGCTTGGTTTAGCTTTGCGAAAGTTACAGCTAGAAAACCGAATTTTGATTTTTTGGTTAAGCTTGCTATACATGTGCTTTTGGGGGGGGGCAGTGGCACGCATGGAAAATTTTTCTCTGGAGGCAGACCGGAGGAAAATAGAGGGTCTGGGGGCCGAAGCCCCCTAGGAAGTTAAAAAGTTTTGTTAAAAAAAGTTAAAAAACAAGATTTGAAAACCAAAAATAAGCGTAAATTAAGCAAACATTGAGAAGATGTCGCGCCAAAGGCGACAACATTTTTGAAAATCTTGAAAAGTTGATATTGAAAGGTTTAAAATAAGTGTAACGAAAATGAAGTTAACTACGCGCCCACGGCGCGAAAATTTTAAAACTTCTATGACCGCCCTGTGCGCGGACGAAATTTCTGCATTGCGTTTGGTTTCGGTGTGAAAGGCGACCGCCCCTAAGTGAGCCCCTGTTGGGGGGTTGTTATCACCAGACATGTGCAGGAAGGGATGCTCTGGATGGTGGGGGGAGGTAAACCGGCGGCCAGGCCCGTTTTTTGCCGGAAAACCGGGAAAATTCGGATTCTGGGGGTTTGGTGAACTCGAACAGGGGCGTATCCAGGGACCGTCACTAAGTGCGCACCTAAAGGATACTTTAGCCTTACATATAACGATTCAGTCCTGTGCATAATTACAGGAATTTCGTACGATTTATGCACATTTTTGCACACTAGGTTTCGATTTTTGCACAGCTGCCTAGGTCGAGAAATTCCAATTCAGAAATTTGAAAAATGTGTAATGCATGCAGAACTTTTACTAGGCAACCGCGTGCATCTATCTTTCCGACTGAAAAAAGGGTGCCGTCGCTATGGGAGTGGCCTATCAACCACGAAGCGGGTTGGGTTAGGTAGATTAGGTTGATTGGGTTAGACTGGGCTTGCTCAGAGCGGAGGTTGTGTTGGGAGGGGGGGGGGGGTGAGGGGAGCAATACAAATTTTAGCTTACTCCCCCTAATTTTATCAAATGTTTCGAAAACTTATGGGCTTTTGGGATTATTTTTTGTGTACTGTGTTTACTTTGTACGGTGTACAGCTTTCAAAATTTCGAGAGGATGGGTTCAAGATTTGCCCGTTTGGGAGAGGGAAGAAACCCACCCCCGTCCCCTTCCAGGGGCCTATTTCAGAAAATGTGGAAAGCAAAGCCCAGGTATACAAAAACCGAACGTGTACTATGCGTCTATGAAAAGATTCTGACTACCAAAAACTGACCACATTCCGAGGCATTTGGTCAACTGCTGTGCGCACTACTAGTAAGCTTGCAACTCATACACTCATCAAAGTATAAGACACAATCTCAATTCCTACTCATTATTTTATTAAAATATTCTTTTCAGTCTTCACATTCCTCCCGGGGGTTAACCGATGTCGAATTGCTGGCGATAAAATCCCCGGACGTAGGGTCATAGCGTATGGGTCTTTGGCGCAGTCTCTGCGGATACTTCCGCGGAACGTCAGCGAGCGGTGGAGCCGCAGGGACAAACACCCAGCTGCCGCCGGTATCTTCTGTAGGCACGTTCGTTGATAGCGGGTTCGCTTGTACGATCAGTAGTAGTAGGGCGCCGAGGAGGGAGCGACCGGAACGGCTTCAAGTGTTTAACGTGGCAGCTAGACACTCGACCCGTAAAAACATCGCGGACATAATAGCTGTTGTTCTGTCTATCTTCTACCACAGAAAAGGGTCCCAGCCATTGAGGGTCGAGCTTATTTGAGGCGCCCGGGTATCCGTCTGTTATTATAACCCACACCCAAGAACCGACAGGGAATGATTCAACTGGAACAGAAGGCGGGCTCCGACGAACACTGGTTTCCCGCTGAAAGTTGCTTTCGAGAATGATGTTTGTAACGTTCGCCAAAGGGCCTTGCGAGGCAAAAGTTGCTGCACTCGGTGGAAAGATCACTTGGAATTTTCGCGGGAACTTGAAACATTGTTTCATATGGAGAAACAGTTGTTTCGTGAGGACAGGTGTTGTAAGCGAAAGCTTTAGAATCCAAGAACTAGTCCCAATCGTCCTGTAGGTCATTGACATAATGCTGGCACCAGAAAATGTGGAAAGCAGAGCCCAGGTATACAAAAACCGAACGTGTACTAAGCTTGCAACTCATACACTCATTGGCTACATTACATTTCTTACATTCAAATGTAGCTACTTTACATTTGCTACATTTTTGGGTTTCATAAAACAAATGTAACTTTTACAATGTAATGTAACTACATTACACTTGGGAAAACCCTTTTGACGTCATTTTATTCTTTTTATTGTGCCATCATTACAATGTAATTACATTTGTAATGGAATTAGTAAAACGTGATGCGAAAAGTAACCAAAAATGGTCAAAAAGGTAGTCTCAAATAGTTTATCAGCGAAGAAGAAGTCTTATGCCATGAATTTGTAAAGAAGATCAACCATCACCAATATGGAATGTAGCTATTAGATGATGTCCAAGCATTAATTGTATAAACTGTTTTATGTTTGCCAAGCCAGAGTTGTCTAGTGTTCAACATTAAGGGAAATTCTTAAATAGGGTCCAAGGTTTGCACTCAGTTAGGTTAGAACTCTTTAGTCGCATTGATGATTTTAAGTGTAATCAAGTTTAAATATCGTTTAAATTACTAACAATATTAATCTAGAAGTTGTAAACGAAGGGTTAATTCGGTCACCTATTCCCTAATAACCGGAGTTGTCACTCCACTCGACCTTAAACGGCAGTATCTTGATAAATCTTAAAGAATATCAGTGAGTTGTTACTCCCCACGAAGGAAGACATCGACATTTTGACTAATCTTAAGCGTATTAATAAGTTGTCACTCATAACTTGAGCCAAGAATGGCCCTTTTTCACCACTTTGTACGTTTTTCATTGACTAAACATGAATTAGCAGGAAGTCATTAACTTGTAATAGGAAATTACACGTCTACTAAGCTGAAAATTGGTCGTAAAATTACCTATAAAGTGGAAATTTACACTAAAAATGACGAATATTGGAAGATGGTTCGATTCTAGGTATTTAATAGCTAAGTACGTAGTTAGATAGGGTTAATTAGTGATAATTATTATTAAGTAGGTGTTAATTAGTTAATTTTGACAATTTTGGTCCGAAACATGACCTGGCTTACATGAAAGAGAATTCGATGCTGATTTCAAAAATCCAAACCCGACGTTTTAACTCCAAAAATTAAGAAAGTTATAATTAAAAATGTTTTTATTAAGATTACATTTTTGTTTCGTAATCTTAACACTCCAAAAAGGACTGTTCTAAAAAGGTTTTGTTTTGGTTTGACTTAAGTCAAACCTTGTCTTCCCCCTTTTCTTTTCTTCCTCCTGTTGAGCCTCTTTCTTCTAGGACCCAACAGTTGTCTTATCCTTGAGCATTGGCCGAAGACAAAGCCAGCAAGGAGGAAAATGAAATTTACGTAGTTTTCAGCCCAAGCCATGACAAGAAGGGGGCCGTTGCCCTTTATTAATAATAACATTACAATAATAGGTAGCTAGGACAACGTACGTAGGCATATATTAGGTAATTATGTAATTTACAATACCTGGAAAATTATGTAATTCGTGCAACAATTAGTGAAAGTTCTAAAATTTCGTAAAATTGTCCCTTTGGTTGCGTTTACGTGCTAAAGAAAGTTTTGCAAAATTCTGCTAAAATTCAGGACCCAAAATGTATCAAAAAAGGGTCGGTTGGAGGGCAATAATTTTAAAATCTCATTAATATTGACCCTCGGTGGCTAGCTGGCTCGCCCCACCGCTGCGCCCCATGTGCAAAAGGTGGCAAGTTTCTAGAAAGTTCCAGAACCTTCTAGAAGCTTTGCCTTAAAATCAAAGAAAAAGCCCGACCCGAACTCACTAATGACCTGTCATCGAGCTGTCAGCAATACTGTCAGCTCGACCCCAAAATTTTCAGCTTTAGTCAGTGTTCGCTTGAGTGCAGCCAAGAGCGGTTGCTTCCCCCCTCCCATCTAGTGCGTTCTCCAGTGGAATTGTCATTGCATGGGGAATCAAGCGCACTTCCCCTGGTTAGGCTAAAATTAAAGGATTTTTCTGGCCTTCGGGCCAGAAAAGAGATTGAAACGTACCGCGAACACTACAACTGAGGACCGCATAGGGTTGTTATACCTGGACAAGATCTGCAAATGGAGGACAAAAAGCCTAGGATTTACCGGCCATTTTGGCCATTTTTATGTATTTTGAGGCCTTTTGGCCAATTTTTTATTACGTGAATTTTGGAGCCTTCGGGCCATTTTTTATATTGGGGCCAATGGGCCATTTTTAAAAACATCTTTCGGGGCCTCTGAGCTCCATTTTTATCAGTATTTTGGGCCTAAGGCCAGTTTTTGTTTCTCTAGCATGCGTGGGCCTTTGAGCCACTTTTCAGTTCTTTTAATTTAAACCCTTATTCTTATTAGTTTATTATTTTAATAAAGGGGCAGCTCATGTAAACCTCTCCTGTTCGATGGAGGTCTTGAGAATTGCCCCTACTTTTGTTTTTCTGTTTTTGTATCCGACACTCTCTTGCTATCGAGGTTTGTTGACCTCCACCCCTTGTTTTTCTCATTTAACTTAATATTATTTTTGTTGCACTTTTCGGTCAAGCCACGACCAACACTTTTTACTATTTTTATAAGGCCCGTTTGGCAGTAATTTCGGGGTTTTGACGTAGAATACGGGATCATTAAGTGGGGACCCACTCCCTAAGTTTGAGTTAGAGGGTCCCTTTGCTACGACCCTAGAATATTAAGTTAGTAATAGGAATATTTACCCCACAGCCGGCAACTAGGAGTTGCCGGCCTTGTTGTTTTGTCACGGCTTTGTTAAGCCTCAAATATTCATTGTCTGTAATTTGTAATTGTTTGCTGTAGGTCGGTATTAAAAATAATAGGTTACCAAAAGTGTGAAACGAGTTTTAAAATGGAGTCCTAAAATAATCGCTTGTCTTATAATCTGTCATTTTAAATAATTAATAATCAAGCGTTTCGCGGGAAATGACCGGCTTCCCCAGTAGTTAAACTAATTGTTGTTAGTAGTTTTGTTTAGTAATAGCAATCATTACTCACGTGGCTTTCTAAACTCTAAAACTTCCGCAAATTCCTACAAGTTCCCAAAGTTCTGCCCTATAAGTCGAGTTTTAAGACCCTAAAACTCGCACCAAAATCTCAACCAGTTTTCCCTTAAAGTAGCAGTTAATATTATCAAGATATGTTTGATATAATAGTTAGGAAGTTAGAATGGTAAATGTATGTAGAACTAAACTTTGGTTGAATCGCAATTATAACCGTGTTTGTAGTTAGGATTAGTTAGGTAGCAGTTAGTTAAGAAATCTTATGTTGAATGTGTGGTTGTGTGTGTAAATGCGCGTGTGCTAATTCCTGTGATTGTGTTTGTATGGGGGCAACTCTCGTAAACTCCTTCTGTCCGATGAGGGTTGTGAGCTCTGCCAGAAGAGAATGATGCTCGGGTAATAGGCAGGAAAGAGGTATACTTGAGATGCATGTGAATGAATGTATGTGAGGTTAATATGAGTGTATTCTAGTCTGAATGAGGCATGGATGCGGTATGAATGTAGTATAACTGTTTCTTAATTAGCAGTCTGAATGTGTAAATGCAGTATAAATGTAGCATAAACTGTCTTTGGTTGACAATTCAAGTGTCTGTATAAGTGGTGCATGAGTGCGATATAAATGATCCTTAAGTAGTTATCCCAATAATTGTCTAAATGCTGTATGAACTTTGTTTAGCTAAGAAATAGGATTACGTAACTAAGTATTCGGTTATCTGCGATGTAGTAATGTATATGTGATTGTTGCAAGTTTATGTGGTGCGATTGATAACAATAATTAGGAATGTGACAGTGTGAATGCGTGATAACTGACTGTGCACGTGGCATGTGTGAAACATCAAAATTATATCAAGATTCACATAGTACACAGGAAAACTATAGTAAGTAACATAGTTTTTAGTAGATAAATCTTGTGTGCATGTTTGGAAGTCTGTGAATGCATGATTATTTAGGTAGTGCAGGTTTAGGCTCAAGAATAGCAAATACGCAAATGAGGTTCAGACCGAGGGATCTAGGGTCACGGGGATCCCGCATTAGGTCCTTATCAGTCGGAAAAGGGATATCCTCGATTCGTCCGCGTAGGCCACTCTTTGTTAAGAGTGCGGACGAATCGCATGAAGGAAATCTCTCCAGTAGTTGATTATTACGCAAAATTAATGCATTATCTGTTTAAAAAACTTGTTTTCGCAATTTCCGTATAAAACGTATGAGAATAGTACGTAAGACCAATAATGGAGGTAGTGTTAAAGTTTTCAGTATCGTTTCTTTTAGTTTGAGATCAATACACATCGGTATTACTATTTTTAGTCAAATTAGCTATATTTAACTTATATTTCGCTCGTAATAATGACAGTTGTCACCTCTTTTAGTTCGAGACTGGTACATGTTGCTATTGCCATTTTCAGTTGATTCAGTCATATTCAACCCAAATTTCGTTCATAATTATGACCGCAATGACGGTCTGGCACCATTTCATGTCAGTGCCTGTGCTCAAGGGCAAATCTAGCGGAATTCTGTCTTACAACATTCAGCAGGGGTAAAAGGGTAAAGGGTAAAAGCTCAACCCTGCTCAGCCAATAGTCGTTACAAATTTGGTCTATAACAACCCTTCACAAATGGTAATAATAAGTATCGGTAAAATCAATAACTTTAGTTAATACTGACTGAGTAGTAATCAACAGTGTACCTGAAATAAGGGAAATAACAGTTAGTTACGTAAGTATTATGAATAGTTTACTAAAACCATCTTCCAATAGCTGCAAAATGGCCAAGATTCAAGAATTTAACCAGGTTCTGAAGTTGTTACCTTCCTCGTTTAGGACCCGGGAAATTGAAGGTCCTAAATCTAGCTATTACACGTTTATCAAATCTGTGTGTTAACTCTTTTTTAATTAGTTAATATTTGTTACAAGCAGGGAGTTGTCACCTTCCTCGCTCATACCTGGAAAACGAAAGGTTCTAGATTCAATTATGCCTGAACAAGGTAACAGTACGCGTTTCAAGACAAA
This sequence comes from Trissonchulus latispiculum, assembly GCA_030248195.1. Classification (NCBI taxonomy): domain Eukaryota; kingdom Metazoa; phylum Nematoda; class Enoplea; order Enoplida; family Ironidae; genus Trissonchulus; species Trissonchulus latispiculum. The sequence continues at coordinate 27,305 of JASAND010015382.1, read as the reverse complement.
TAAATATTCGCCTGTTTCGAAAGGGCTCAGAATAGCCTCAATCTCACGTTTCCAGCTTAGATTGCACAGAAGCAAGATGTGCAAGGCGAAATCATGTTGTAATTGTAATTTCTTGCACAATAGTGCAAGAAATTGTCCGAAAAATGGTAATTCGCCCTAAAATTAATTCCCAATACAGTGATATTGTCGAAACTGCTCAAAATTACGGTATTTTCGCTAAACTTTCAAGTCTCCACAACAAATGCAAGCTTATAAGTCTAATCCTTGTTCAGAAAGCCAAAGATGTGAGTAATGGTTGCTGGGTTTGAATCCCGCACCTATAACTTGTACTAATGGGTTTTAACCCATTTGATTCAGGTGCGGACGAGCGAGTATCTCCTGCCTGGATTAGCCGAAATCTGCCTCTGAATTAGTGAATCAATTGAATCAACCCTGTGTAGTCGTATAATATTGGAAGGCCGAAGAGCCAGTATCAGACAGTTGGAGTCAGGAACTATTTGGAATCAGACCTTATTTGGTCCTCAGAGTAGGTGCTCTTACTGAGTCAGAGATTGACATAGACTTTTAAAGGCAGAGACGGTTTTGGAATTGCACTGAATCATCTGTGGGACCTAAAGCCTAAAATCCGAACCCTGTTGTACTTTGGAAATCCGAACTTTGTAATTTTCTTGAATTCAAACCAAGTTTAAAATGTGGCCTTACCGCGCTTCTTACCCTGTTGGGAATGGACGGTTCCCTTGATCTGTTTTAAGAATTCACTCCGAGGTAGAAGCACTATTAAAGAAGAGATTAAATTAAAGCAAACTCTGTACTAACACCATAACCGTTACCAGGAAACCCCCAACCGGACCGACCCTTGTATTGTCCCCCCAGGTGACCGAACAGCATCCGAAAGTGCTATTGTTACTGGCACTTCGGCTTCACCCAAAGACCGGAACTTGTACTACTAACATCCTTAATTTAGTTAATTTAACTTGTTGTGTAGATCTTATCATTATTGGTTTATATTGTCCTTGGTAAGGACGACGGACAAAGAGTTTTAATTTAAAAAGCACGAGCACAAGCATATAGGGACCGCACAGTAGAGTTTAGTGATAGATTTAGTAATTAGCTAGTTGACGACAAGAGGAAGAAAGAAAGAAACAGTTGAGCAGAGTTAAACCTTGTCCCTATCAACAACAATTAATTTGGGTAAAAGTGAGCACTGGCAACTCTGGCAAACTGTAACCTGTTTGCCTACGTTATCTGAATTGTATCATTGTTTTCCGTTTATCTTGCACATTACCCTGTTCTTAGCTTGTTTGACCCCTGTACGCATTATAATTATTACTCTGTTGTTATCATTGTCATTATTATTAATAAACTGCAGTGCCTAGAAGTCAGTCTCTGGAACTAAGGCACTTAATCCTGATCAAGATATTGGAGCCAGATTCGAACCCTGACCAAGTAAGTGATTTAATCTGACCCCTTGGGCCCTACAAAGACATCATCACAGACTTTGGATCTTGATTTGTCAATTAAGATCCAAGCCAGCAGAGTTCATTGTTACTGAACCAGATTCATCCACAGGAAAGCAAGTGTCGACCCTGCTTGCTAAAGAGATCAGCAACTGCCCCTACCCTACCCACCCCATCAAACGGACTCACGATCAAGACCCCAATGCAGGTTGGCCGCAAGGAATTCTCAGTTTTGGACACATCACCTTCTGAGAATCCGGTGCCTAAGTTTATCTCCCTGATAAATGTGCCGACCTTCCGTGCTTTGAATTGGTTGTTACCCAGAGCTAGTGTCTTGTTAGACCGAAACGGAACTGAAACTCATTGGAAAGAAATTGGAGCCAATCTTATCCACTTCATTATACATTGTACTACATCGTACATTGGAACTTGGATGGAAGTATATATACAATGGAATTTTCACAATAACTACATGCAAACGTAAACTTAATGTATTATGTGCAACAAACAGCTACATACTTAGAACTTAAAATTAATTACCAAGTATACAGTAAACAATATAGTAAGTACATGTCTTGTTGATATTCCTTTCACTGATCTGTCAAAATTTCACTCTTTTCAGAGAGTCTGTATAGTTTTGATTCTGTGAACAAATTGTGATTTTACCACAGAAAATGATTCAATGCTTCGGTTTTGGGCTTCTAGAGAAGCATAAGGTTCTATGCGAGAGTAGAGTCTTGTTATGGATCGTTTTAACGTAATACCAACATAATATCGTGGTCCAGACCACAGTCAAAAATGTAGTTACATTTTCACTGAAAATGTTATGTAAAATACCTAGAATACTTTTATGAAACTCAAATATTAATGTAATTACAATGTAGTTAAATTTCCATCCTATTCAAAGTATTATGAGAACTACTACATTGTAATGTATAAAATACAATGTAACTACATTACATTGTAAGAATGTGTAATGGAAAAGGCAAAATAGACCCAAAAATGTACAGGGAAAAGCTCAACTTGTGAGAGATTGTGATTCTTGATGGAATTGATTTGAGTTCTTAATGAGTGGTGTGCTTGTGAAATCCTGATGTGAACTGTGAAACGTCCGAGCATTGTATAAAGTAACTGTCCTGCAGTTACCAGAGTTGCCAGTCAGTGTGAAACCCCCCAGAAACTCATTATTAGGGACATAGGTTCTAGTGTAAACAGGAGGAATAAGACAAAAATAGCATTACGCTCACGCAAATGACACGAAAATGGAATAGAACCTCAGTGGAACGTAGTCTAAGAAAGCTTAGGTAGGCTATCAGCCAGTAATGGAGGGGTCGTTACCCTTCCCGGGTCAGCAATAGGCCCCAATACGGTTTTCCGTATACTGGAGGAGTCGTTACTCTTCCCAGGCCACAAATAAGGCCTCAGATTATCAAGAAATCACTTAGGAACTGATTAAAATAGCCGAAAATCATCAAGGAAAATAAGTCCGACGAAGGAAGTTGTTTAATAACCAGCAACTTAACAAGAAACTTCGAGTTTAAAACATTTTATGCAGCTAATAAGTGCGAATATTGGAAGATGGGTCAAAATAAGGCTCTAATTCGCCCATTAGGGGCACGGAATAGTGTTAATTAGTGTTCATAGGTGTTAATTAGGCTTAATTTGCATTAGTTAGGCGTTAATTAGTTAATTAGTCATATTTTTGGTCAAAATATAAGTTGGTTTTATCTGAAAGGCACCTCTCTGCTGATTCTAAAACTCCAAACCCGGTCGCCTAACTCCCAATATTGCGAAAGTTATAAGTAAAAGAAGTTTTGACTAGTTACATTTTAATTTTGTAATATTGGACTTGGGTGACCTTACAACAATGCGTAACTATGTGTGAGGTTACGCCCATTCATGTTTCCATTCACTTCCCCTGAGCCTCTGCTGGCTCTCTCCCAGCAGAGACTTGCCTCGCAGAGAAGGGTTTAACACATACACATAGCGTGAAATTACGTTCGGAGGGGGGCTTAACTCCCTCCCTAATAATTTAAAAAGAAAAGAAAATAGTTAATCGTAGGTAGGCAAGTACGTAGATTAATAATATTTAACTTTTATTTTCCGGGAAATTACGTAGCTAAGAGTATGCATATTTTTTACGCAACAATTGCCCTTCCGTTTCCTTTCTAGTTAGACTCAGAGTCTCGGCGAGGAAGGACAATTGTTGCTGGGATCAACGGGCGGCTTCCCTTGTCTACGGCCGAAAGGTCAAGTCTAAAAAGAAAGAAAGGGGCCAGGAGACAAGGGAACGCCAAACAATAATAAACATAAAATTTGTTAAATGAATTTACAAAACTAACACTTAATATTTGGTTTTTCGTAATAGGCCCCGAGTGGCCGTCATTTTGTACTATTTCGATTTTTAATTCAGGAAAGTTAATTTTTATTCAGGGAATTTCCCCTTTGGTTACCTTTACGTGGTAACCAAAAAGTCTGCAAAGTTTCCCAAAATTCAGCTTGGGAAATAAATCAAAATTAGGGTCCGTTGGAGGGTCATAACTCCATTTTCCCATTAATCTCCCCTCCAACGGACCAGCCGCGTGGCCAGCCCGAGTTGGGCACACGCTTTAACATAGGGAGCTTCCAGAAATTTCTGGAAGCTCCAATAAAATCAAAGAAAGTCCGACAGACAAAGCAAACACCAGTGAGCTGTCAGATTGCTGTCAGCTCACTGGAACTTTCAAATTTTCATCAGTGTTTGCTTGAGGTACGACCGAGAGAGGTCGGTTCCCCCCCCCCCAATCTGAGTGTACTTCCCGTTGTGCCAGCGTTTTGGCCGGGAACAAAAGTACACTTTTCCCTTGCTAGGACGCGAGTTAGGGGCCCCTTCTGACCCACACTGGTCAGAAGGGAAGAGCTGAGCCAACACAGCAAACACAGCACGTTGAGGGCCAGATGAGCGCACTATGCTCGGCCAAAACTACACACCAGGAACGCATTTCTAGGAATTCTTAAGAGGCCCTTTTGGCCTAAAAACTTCACTTTTGCGGCCTTCGGGCCTTGCTTAAAATTCATAACTGTCAACCAAGCCACGGCCTGAATGGCCTCAATTTTTTACAGGGGCTCACGCCCAAAATATTTTGTGTGTATTGTTGTTTTTGGGGTTTTGATGAATTGGGATTTTGAGTGGGGACCCACCCCCTGAGTTGAGGTAGGAGGTCCCTTGGTCATGACCTCATGTTCAGAACTGAGTTAATCTAGGGACTGTTTTTCCCCACAGCCGGCAATTAGGAATTGCCGGCCATATTCGCAAAAATAGGCGCTATTGAAGCTAGCCAAATCGTCTGTAACTGTATATTGTGATTATGAATTGTAATTGTGTGGGGTTCGGCTTACCCAAAAAGAATCAGTAGACGTTAAAACGCAGAATCATTTTTTATTATTAATTATCAAGTTGTTTTAAAAGGGAACGGCCGAATTCCCTGTGTTAATTTAATTAATTTAGCACTGTCCTTAGCGGAAGATATGTTTGTGTAGTTTTGTTGTAGTAATAATTACCTGAGCAATTATTACTCGTTCTGCTTTCAACTTAACTAACCCAAAGTTCCAAAAATCCAACAAAAATTTTCTTTTATCAAAGTTATCAAAATTCCAAAGTCTAAAGCAGAAATACTGGAAAGGGTTAATCAAAGTTAATCCGGAATTAGGACAAAAATATGCATACTACAAGTAGGTAGGTTTCGTTAGGGAGTAGTTAGGACGTATTATGTCTGCATAATTGTATGTGTCAATATTGTAGTAAATTGTAGTGTGAATGAGACCCCCCAAATTTACGTAAGTCGCTCCTTGAGTAAACCCCTCATGGAGCGTGAGGTTTCAAGGCTAGCCCTGTTTTGTAAAGTATGAATTAGTAATCAAAATTGTGCGAGTGCGAGGGTGAATGAAGGCATACCATGTAAACCCCCTTTGTTTGATAAGGGTATTGGGACTGCCAGAGTGAATGGGTAAAATGTTCAAATAATAGGCAGGAAAGCAGGGCCAAATTGAGTAGCAATTTGGACCCCAAAATATAAATAAATTACAATCTGTAATGTTTGTTAGTTGAATGCGTAATTGCTGTGAAAGTACTAATTTTGGAGTGAAAGTCGTAGAAATATACATAAGAAATACAGGTAATTCTGGCGATTTAGGCAGGTTTGGCAGCCTAGGGTCACGGGGACCCCCAATTAGGTCTGCCAGACCTGCTGGATTTCCGGTCATCCGTGTAGGTTGCCCTGCGATTAGGGGACGGATGAGCCGCATTCACGGAATCCAGAATTAGCCCAATCAGGACCAGAATAAAACAGTTTATACTATTACGAAATTAATCCAAAAACTTAGTTTTATATGGTGGACATCCGATTAGCGGACCAGTAGCTCATTGAGTACTAAGTAGGAAATGTCTGTAGTTTTGTTGTATTAATTAGCGGAAGTTTTTAATAATCGGGAAATGTTCGGCTTAATTAAGAGAGAGGCATCAATGGGCTTGGTTTAAAACTAGCATGGGTTCACGGTCGTTACCGTAATCACATAAAGTCCCATGTAAGAGGCCAAAAGACGGGCCAAGCTAAAAGGAAAAGAAGTAGACCCGCGCTGAGATTCGAACTCAGGTTCTCTGGATTAATAGATCCAGTGCTCTCCCATTTGAGCTACACGGGTTATAATTAGAACAAGTTTAAGCCAGCCTATATAAGGAAGCAATTTAACAACCCAGCGTGTGTGCATTTTAATTAATACATTAGATGTGCTAATTATGCATATGTAGGAACAAACTTTAATTATGTTTTTCTCACTATTTACTTAACATCTTTTGGTGCTGTAAGCACAAAAAATGTTCAGTTCTTCAAGCTCTACAAGAATATGTAATTTTTACTCAAATTCGTTTTCATCAAAATTTTGCTAATTTATATGCCAGTTTTGCACGAATGCAATTATGTGCTCGTGTGAAAGGGTGGTAGTTTGCGCGACTTCCACTCGGCTGGCTGCTGGGGTTGCCAGCACCGGATCGAATAGCGGTTCGGCACGTCCCCTGTTAGGGCACTAGGATAAGGGGTTGGTAGATTTAGAAGTAGACGTAGTTCGGTAGGTCGGTAAGTAGGGACTGCGTAAAATGGCTGCTGAGATAGTGAGTGAGTGAGTTTTTGCCTTTTTGCGTAAATTGACTAAAATTAATTACACGCAAAACTCACTCACAGTCAGCCAGTAGGTTTTATTTTAAGTTTGTTATTTCAGTCCCAAACCTGCAAATAAATAATTAATAAGGATTTTATGTTAAAACACCAGGTAATTGTGAGTTAACATTAATATTACGTAGGCTTTAATTAGTTAGCATAAGTAGGTAGGTAGGCATTGGTTAAAATAATTATTATAAGTATTTAACAGGTGACCATCTTCCAATATCAGAAATGCACCATAAAACGTCCAGTTTCGTACATATATTTGATGTAATCTTTGGTCACGGGAAATGAACCCATTTCCCGTGACAAATCAACAAAATTAGGCCAAACACAGGCCGAAAATACCAATATTAGTCAGTATTGTGGTTTGCTCCAAAGATCGTGCAAAATCTGGTCAGAATCAACACAATTTACACCCAAACGGCCCTAGAAGGCCGGTCTGTGCAAGGAAAGGACAAAAGCAAATGAAGTCGGAATATAGGTCGCAAACAGCGCAGTTTCTGTACATTTCTCATGAACATTTCGTCTAATTGCCAGTTCAGTCAGGCCCAGCCGGGCCCAAGGTGGAAACCTTGCGAACCGCTTCGTTCAAGCCGGAATTGCGGCAAGTCTAACTAAATTCTGACAATACAAGTTAACAAAGGCCAGGGAGGCCCAATTGGTGACAAGAAGTTACCAGAAACGGTTAATATTGTCAAACAGGCAATAATCAATGGTTTTTAGTCAATTCTTCAAGTTACGAGTTCAAAGGGGGCCCAAAATGCACATTTTGGGCCTGGAAAGCAAAGGAACGAGTAATGGTTGCTGGGTTCGATTCCCGCACCATAATCTTGTACCAATGGGTTTTAACCCATTTGATTCAGGTGCGGAGACGAAGCTACGCTGCTCTATCCTAACCTGAACTGCCCGCGGATCTTACCAGTCTTGTGTGTCTCTCAGATAGTCAGAGCCAGTAGTTTATCAGTGGACCGCAGAAGTCCGGATCAGTGAATCAGTAGTCAGACAGTCAGTCAATTGGAATCAGTCAGTTTTGGAAGGTACATAGACGGCTTGTAGTGCCGAGTAGCGGATTAAGACAGAGACAGCGAGCGTAGCACAACCTGATCAAAGTGGGAGGTTAAACCAGAAACCGAAAGGCCTAAATCTAATACTTGGAAAAGGAACTAAAACCTCATTTCTCTATTTCGATCTCATCATGAATTCAACCGTTTTCGTCATCAGTTCTATGTCGGGAGGCGTTTCTCCCGTGTCTCTGGCCTAAGCGCCACCCCAACCTCAGTGAAAAAGAAGAAGCCGTAGATTCGTTGAACTGTGTAGTTGTTTAATTTTCATTAATCAGGAATAAGTAAGGCAGAACCAGGTGACTCCCCATTTTCCCTATTTCCTCAAAAAGCCAGTTCCGTACAGTAACCCTGTCTAGGTGTTGGAGCGGACCTTCGGGAAAGCAGTGTCCAACGATTCGGGGACTCACCCATAGACCGACCCCAGGTTTATCTCAGCTAATAATTGTTTGTTTGTAGTTTGCTGATTTGTAGTTTGGGTAATCCGTGTGTAAGGACGGATAAAGAGTCGCACAGCACAAGCATATAGGCGCACGAGAAAGCATATAGGTACTTGGTTAGTCGAGAGTTGGAGACAGTGTAATAATTAGGTAGTAGAGACAGAGTGTGATAAAAGGAAGAAGAAGAAGTACCACTGAACCTTGTCCCTAACCTAAAATATATATATATATATATATCCTGGGTAATATTATCCTAAATTAGGATAATATTAATAATAACCTAAAGAAGGTAACTGGCAACTCTGGTACAGTAAATTGTATACTGTACCTCTCTGTAATTGTACCTGTTTTGCACAGTTTGTAACGACCCCTGTTAGTAACGCATTTTTGTATTGTAATTTGTAATCTTGCCAAAGAGTGTAACCATAATACCTGTAACAAGTGTAATAAATAATTGGTGTGTCAGACTTAGAGAGTCGCAGAGTTTAACAGAGAGGCGCGATTGTCTCTGAAAGTCAGGCGCGATAGCCTAAAGATTGGATCAGGACTACGCAAAGGTAAGTTCTGGTCAGGAAGCAGAATGCTCATCACCAATCCAGCGATCAAATCCAAGCAAGTGCTGACCCCTCTTGCTGATCAGCTGGAATCCAGTGCAACAAACGAACTCACGAAGAAGACCCCTACAAAGGTTGGCCGCAGGGAATCTCTGATTTTGGAACACCACCTTTCGGAGATCCGGTGCCTAAGTCTACTTTTCTAAGTGGACGTGATGACCTTCCGTGTAATCAAGTGCAGAGCGATTTCTGTCACTAGACCGGAGAGCAGAGCGTTTTCTGACTCCGGAGCCTAGCAACTTCATTACAAATGTATATGAAACTCAAATTCAACTATATTGTTACATTGTAGTTACAATGTAACAAATGCAATGTATATGAAATATTCCCCAGTCAGGTACACCTGTGATACTTGTTAGTAAATCCACATTCGAGTATTTCGGTGCGCTTTACAATTCGAATTCCTCACAAAGGAGCCCGACTCTCACCCCTCTCAGGTGGAGATGACCCATCTCACTAGCTTCGAGCAGAAAACTGAATACAAAAGCCGTAATAATTTTGTAGATTTGATACATTGGCCTTAGGGGGAGCCCAAGTTCACCACAAAGATACTGGCAGGCCATATGCGACTCCTCCTGTTGGGTGCAGACGATTCATAGGTGTATTGTATTTGGGGGCGATGATGACCCATAGCTTCACCTGAATTTTCCTTTTGGGAAAGGGATGTTTTGTATTTGGGGGCGATGAGCCAGAGCTTCATCGGAATTTTTGGTTTGGGAAAGAAAATTTTGGAATTTTGATGGGCAATTTTGCGATGACCCCCCCCCCCGTAAAACAATGCAGCCCCAATAAAACCCCACATGGAGAGGTTGCCGACCCTCCCCCCTAAAAATTTTTTCTACCCCTCCCCCCAAATCGGCCTTCGGCCGACCCCCCCCCCTCCCTAAAAATTTTCAAGCCCCTGAATGAATTTTTGCAACTTTTTAGCCAAACCCCAAAAAATTAGAAATTTTTTAAAAAAATTAGAAATTTTTCAAAAAATTAGCTGAAATTAGCTGAAATGAGCTAAAACTCGCTTAATTACCTTGAAAATAGCTAAAAATAGCTGAAGATTGAGAAAATTTTTCAGTTTTTTAACGAAAAACCAATGTTTCGACGACCCCCCCCCCCTCGAAATTTTCTTACCCCTCCCCCCAAATCGACTTTTTTGACCCCCCCTCCCTACTTTTTCAAACCCCCCACCCCCACGTGTTTCGCCAGCCACACCTATGACATGTTGGTGGGTTGGGGGCATAGGTGTAATTGGTGGGGGGGGTAACCCCCCAGCGATTTTTCCAAACCTTTTCTACTATTTTTGGGGGGCCCCCGGCGCCGCCCCCCCCCCCCCAACTGGGGGTGGGGGGGGGTAGTCGCGCCTGGCCAACAGTCATATCATAGGTGTGGTGTGGTTGGCGAAACAAAACAGGTGGGGGTGGGGGATTTCAAAAAAAGTAGGGAGGAGGGTCTGGCAAAAAAGGGGGAGGGGGGTCGAAAAAAGTCGATTTGGTGGAAGGAGTAAGAAAACATTTCGAGGGGGGGGGGGTCGGCGAAAAATCTGTTTTTCGTTAAAAAACTGAAAAATTTTCTCAATTTTCAGCTATAGTCAGGGGGGGGGGGAAACATGACGGAAAAGAGGGGGAAAAACATGGTCGCCTACTCCCCAACCATAGCAGTTGCAGCTGCCTAGTATAGCCCATTAGAAAGAACAAGTCTAGAAGTATACCCTACAGTACCAGATTGGTTTCTAAGTTTGATTCTGTAAGTACAGTACTTGACCAAAGTTGACCTCCCAAAATTGGCCAAAATGCTAAGGATTTTCGAAAGTTTGCAAGTATATATCTAACCAACCATCCAACTTTGGCTACTATAAATTTGCATGCGGGCATAATTCGACTTGCTCTATCACATGGCAATAGTGATTTTCCCCTACGTGCACCGGCGTATCCAGGATTTTGAAACGGGGTGGGTCCAAAAATTTTTTATCCTCCTCCCCCAGGACCATAGTTTCCTTTGGGGGGGACGGGGGGGGGGGGGGGGGGGGGGGTGTCCACCCCCCCCCCAAAATTTTTGACCAAATTTACCCCCCCCCCCCAGATTTTTTGACTTACCCTCCCCCAACTTTTGGCTACCCCCCCCGAACCCCCCCCCAACGATTTTTGGACCCAAAAAGTTAGCTAAATTTGGTCGAAAAATGGTCATTTTTTGAAAAATTTTTTTAAAATTTGACCTAAAATCGCTTTAAAACGGTGCCAAAACACCTAAAACGTTAAGAACAAGCCTTATTATGATGAAAAAAGGGCTAAATTACATAAAATTTTGCATTTTTTGGCCATTTTTCGAAATTTCTGAGGTCCGAATTCTGGGGGGGGGGTTGGGGGGGGTACCCCCCATCACATTTCGGAGGTCGGCCAAGATTTACCCCCCCCGAGACCCAAAGTTCCAGGGAAACTATGCCCAGGACCACCCAACTGAACTGTTTTTATCCAGTTCAGTTCAACAATAGACTGCACAAGTGAAGCACATACTCACCCTTCTGTGTGTTGGCGTGTGTTGCTTCATAGTTCCCACTGTCCAGCAAGTATATATTCTAACTCACGTATATACGCACTTACAAATATGAGTGTCTATTACGTATGTAACATTACTGGGTATTAACAATAATCATAATAACAGAATACCATTCGGGGGTCTGGGGGGCGGAGCCCCCCAGAAGTTGACGAATGTTTTTGTTTTTTAGATGAAATCGTTCTTCAAATCTTTAATTTCTTTCGTTTTGCAGAAACAAGAAAATTTTTAATGATTAACACTTTTTGAGGGCAAAATAAGAAATTTTTGCTAAAATCGAATGACATTTTAGACTTTTTCTATCCTAAAATCTGGTGATAACGTTGGAAATATATATGTTACGTACCGTATGAGATTTTGTACCGTATTATACAGTACGGCAATTTTCTTACCGTATTAAACGGTACGTACCGTATAATACGGTACAACCTTTTCTGTACCGTATTAAACGGTACGTCCCGTATTATATTGTACGGTTAGTTTTTGTACCGCATTGGCAAAGAACTGAATCTAATCTGCAAGACTAAAAAGATAGAATCTTTGCTCTTGCAGTTCTTAGCCACGTAAAATTCTGAACTTCTAATTCTATTAATTCTGTTAAGTATTCTGAACATAAAAAGCGAAAATGGTTGAACTTAACTTTTGAAAGTCAGCGTCTTTACACAAAAAAATGAAAATACAAATAAACAAACAAATAAATGTTAAGGTTTTAAAAAAAGTTTAATTTTATAAGTGCTTAGATTTGAATGACATTCAAATATTTTCAGACGGTTTTTGTTGGAAGCTAAATCTTGAAACGCTATTTTTGGGAAGAAAGCGATGAAGATGTAGGAAATAGTTCCATCCTCGTTCCTTAAATACAACAAATGATACAAATTTTGCAGTTTTGCTACAAAGATAGCTTCTCAATATTTCGCTTCCGACAAAACCGTCTATAAACGACTATATTTTGAATGTCATTCAAATCTAAGCACTTATAAAATTAAAGTTTTTTAAAACCTTAATATTTATTTCTCTATTTATATATTTGTATTTTTGTTATTTTTGTGTAAAAACGTTGACTTTCAAAAGTTAAGTTCAAACATTTTCACTTTTTATGTTAAGAATATATAATAGAAATACAAGATCACAGTGTAAGAATATAAAGATCAAAGTTTATATAATTTTAAGTCATGAAAATAGTGGCAAAAGAATAAATAATTTATAATTCTATGATTATTTTAGCATACGACAGTTTTTTCCGAAAATTTTTGCAAAAGGTGATTTAAAATCTATAGCTTGGGGCATTCTCCAAATGCAACCGTCCGCAACAGCGCTTTGGTTTTAGTATGCACAGAAAAAAGAATGGCGGTTAAAGAAAATGTTAAAGTTGATTCTCGACCGCTTGATCGGTGATAACAATCACCAGAGAGAATGTTACTGCATCTTTCGCATCTTATATATTTTTATTTTGAAAAATTTTATTTTTTATGGTTTTTAGATTTAAGCAAAGTATAAAATGCACTAAGCAGGTTTTTCACATTGTATAGCTTGTCATAATCACGTATCAAATAAATGTTTTAACTAACTTTGATATTTGTACACCTGTATTTTCTTGTGCTTTCTTGTATTAGGTCACTCTAATCACACTTCCTGAGGCGACTGGTGGCGAAACGATCTTTCAAATATTTTCGTCTAATATTCCAAAAAAATTCAAAAAACTTCGTTCAACACTTCTCCACTGATGAGCCGCAAGTGTTTGAACCAAGTCTGGTAGAGGTCGCATGCACTACTAATATAGATATTATGTTTTTCACGTTTACAAATGAAAAGCTCATTAATTAGCAGGAGAGTATTTATGTATTTCTTTAATATTTGGGTCGGACTGCTATCTTGAGTTAACTTCATTACGAATAAAATCTCGGAAAAGGAAAATAAGAAGTTGGTACGTAACCTAACTTGTTCCTTTCATATATATATATATGCCTCTTTCTGTTTCTCCTGTCTACTTTTCTTACTGGGACGGGACGCGATGACGGGACTGCCATCCATAAAAGTTCTTAAATACTGGCATGCTCGGATCGGTAGCTCGCATGCCGAGAAAATCCGAAGAAACAGTTTTCAAAAAAATTTTCAGCGAAAATGGTATGAGAAACGTGCATCAAAAATGCAATTGAAGGATGTATATAGCATGAAGTCTCGTAATCTACTGATTGACTATTCAAACAATGTCGAAGCTTAACATAAATTATATACAAAGACAATATAGAGCGACAATACACCCCCCTGGATACGCCCCTGGCCATTGGTGTGGAGGGCGGACGGAGGCAACCAAGCCAAATCACTTCAGCGACACCTCTTCTGAATTTCAAATTTCGCACACCCCCAGGATTGGCCAAAAAAGTGGAAAAATTCAATGTTCAGATGCATAGGTGTGGCTGTGCGGCAGCCCCCAAAATCTGAGAAATTTTTTAAAAAATCACTGTTAAAATATAATAGAAACTTTGCATTCTTTTTTAAATTTGGTGCTACTTCCACATTTTGGCTTGGTCATTCTTTCATCATTTTTATTTTTGCGTCGTCAAAACTATTGTTCATTTCTGCAAACGACGCTATTTTTGACCAAAATAACCTAGACTGAATCTCCTGCTTTAAATGTAGGTAGAAACGGTTATGACTCACTATTTCTGAATTTGAAATAACCTGTTCCAATAAATGTTTGAATTTTGATTTATATATATACATTTAAGTTCAGATTAATGTAAATGAACACACTTCTATTTTATTTGCTTTTCAATAGTTTAGTGAAAAATGATCACCTGCCACTGAAGATGAGGGGGGGGGTTAGGGCTCAAAAAGGGGTGGGTCCGGACCCCCTGGACCACCCCCCTGGATACGCCCCTGCCTACGTGCACCCAGTAAAAAAATTTGACCATGTTTTTTTCCCCCACATAGGGTCCACTAGAGCGGGGAAAAAAACATGGTGACCAAATTTTCAAATTTTTGCGTATGCTTCAGGAAGGCGTAACTAATGCTTCTATAGGAAAGAGAATGTTTTAAAACCGCTAAAAAACTCAAAATATGCCAACTATGAGCATTTTTGAAGCTTCTAGCTCGAAAATTTGATTTGCAGCATCAACATGCCAGGTTTCATAAGTTTCTATGGTAAAAATGAAAATTTTGAAAAAACTTAAAAATGATGGGATATTGCAATTTTTAACACAACTAACTTATTTCTAGCGATATTCTGCATATTATGGCCAGTTCCCAGCAGGTTTAATGCCCAAACAGGTTAGGTACGGCGGATTTGGCGTTTTGACCAAAAAATCGGGTTTTAAGCTTGTTGTGACGCTAGAATGGTGCCTAGGTAGTTTTGCACGCTAAAAACAGCTGAAACAATGCTTTTAAACCACTCTAAATGGTTGCTTGCTATAAATCTGTGCCATGTTTTTCCCCGCACCATGTTTTTTCCCCGATTCGCGGGTAAAAAAAACATGGACAAATCCTGTTACTGCCAAAGCTGAGAGAGGTATTAGAGAAGTTTGAATATACGATTGGATAGGTATTTGCCCACGGTACGTGACGGTATACTCAAACCGATCCAAATCCAAACGAAGAAGAAGTTGGAGGCTTGCTTCCCTATTTATGTTCCCCCCCCCCCTGACTATATTTTTATCGATTTTCAAGGTAATTAAGCGAATTTTAGCAATTTTCAGCTAATTTTTTGAAAATTTTCTAATTTTTGCTAAAAAGTTGCAAAATTTCATTCAGGGGCTTGAAAACTTTTAGGGGGGAGGTCGGCCGAAGGCCGATTTGGGGGGGAGGGGTAGAAAAATTTTTTAGGGGGGAGGGTCGGCGACCCCTCCATGTGGGGAGAGGGGTCCCCCCACCCCCCCCCTAACACACCTACATATAGCCATGGGGGGAAGAACCCACATCTTCGGATTTTGGCTGGAACTTTTTTATTATAAGGTCTATTTGAGAACTTTATATACCATCGTACTTGGCGTACTTAGATCTTTCTTTTAAGCCTATTTGCACTTCTGTAGGTTGTACCGTTAGAGCGGTATAATGCAAAAAGTAGCGGGGGAAAAACCCAATGGGGGAAAAAACCCAAATGGGGGAAAATAAACCCACCCCTCACAGGTCTTAAAAATTGTTCTATCGCAATTCTGACACTTCCAGTGTAAAATTCAACCCTTTTTTAGTTAGCATGAACCAAAAAAACCCGATCTAAGTAGCTTTTTTTTGAGATCTCATGCACCGGCGTATCCAGGATTTTGAAAAGGGGTGGGTCCAAAAAAATTTTATCCTCCCCCAGGACCACCCAACTGAACTGTTTTTATCCAGTCCAGTTCAACAAGAGACTGCAGAAGCGAAGCCTGGCTTTTTCCTAGGCAAAAATTTCTGGGGGGGGGGCAGTCTAGGGGGTAAGAAAAATTTTCCGAAAAATGCCTAAAAATAGCTATTTTTTGCTGCTGAGCTAAAAAATTAACTATTTTTAACTTAAATTTAAGCTTAACACAGCTAAGAAAATGCTTAAAAATAGGTAAAAATCCGGCGAAGCCGGAATTTTTTTCAAAATTTACCCTCAAAACACTATTTTTCCGGGCACTTTAGAGTTCTGGGGGGGGGAAGGCCCGAATCCTTGGGGGGGGGCGACCTAAGTCTTTGGGGGGGGACGATTTTCTGGGGGGCCCCCTCCAAATAGGAAAAAGCCAGTACTCACCCTCCTGTGTGCTGGCGTGTGTTGCTTCATAGTTCACACTGTCCCGCAAGCATATATTCTGACTCACGTATATACGCACTTACAAATATGAGTGTCTAACATACATGGGCAAGGTCTCTCTTCACAGGGTGTACCAGAAATCAGTTTGCGCGGTCCCCCTTCGCACAATCGGGGGGGGGGGGCGACATGGAGGGGCGAGAGTGATAGAACACGCAACAGGGATCGCGACATTTTCAAAGTATTCGCAAATATGCACACATGTTGAATTTCTCATTCCTTTTTCATTCATTTCACAGATTATAATTAATCTGCTTGCGAAGCTATTCAAAACTTTCATTTTTGTGGAAATTGTGGAAATTTTGTGAATTTGTGGAAATGGAAAGCTCGCGCTGCGCGATTCCCCTGATTTTGCTTGCGCACTGCGCGGTCCCCCCGGAAATTAGGGTGTACCTGGTACACCCTCAGTACACCCCTTGCGCATGTATGGTGTCTAATATGCATGTAACATTAGTGAGTATTAACAATAATCAGAATAACAGAATACCATTTGGGTGGAAGTTGAAGAAAGTTTTTGCTTTTTAGATGAAATCGTTCTTCAAATCTTAAATTTCTTTCGTTTTGCAGAAACAAGAAAATTCAAAAAAAATTAACACTTTTTGATGGCAAACTAAGAAATTTTTGCTAAAATCGAATGACATTTTAGAGTTTTTCTATCCGAAAATCTGGTGAAAACGTTGGAAATATATATACGTATGTATACGCACTCGCGAAATTTTGTGGATATATATATATAGCGCGGCGGGAAAAAACCCAAATTTTTTTGGATCGTCAAAATTATTATTCATTTCTGCAAACGACGGTATTTTTGACCAAAAAACCTGGACTGAATCTCGGATGCACCGGGGACTGGCCCCGGCCCCGGTAGTCAGGCCCCGGCCCCGGTGGTCAGACCGGGGCCAAAAATTAGCAAAATTTTGTAAATTTTTGACATTTTTTGACCAAAATTTTGAATTTTCGAAAGTCAAAAATTGTTACAAAGCTTTCCCGCCGATATGAATGAAAACGACGATAGTAACGTTTGTATATCAAAAATTATTGCAAAAATTTAAATTTTCCAGAAAATTTTTGAAAGTTTTCGATTTGGGCCCCCAATTTTCAGGCCCCGTTACCGGGGCCAAGCCGGGGCCACGATGAGGTCCCGGCCCCGGTACTGGCGGCCCCGGTGCATCTCTAGTAGAAACGTTTATGACTATTTCTGGATTTGAAATAACCTGTTCCAATAAATGTTTGAATTTTGATTTACACACATTTAAGTTTAGAATAATGTAAATGAACACACTAATCGCGCCGCAGGCGCGGAATTTCTATTTTTATTTGCTTTTCAATAGTTTAATGAAAAATGATCACCTGCCAGTGAAGATGAGGGGGGGGTCAGGGCTCAAAAAGGGGTGGGTCCGGACCCCCTGGACCACCCCCCTGGATACGCCCCTGATCTCATGTGCCGTTGAAAATGCTGCATCAACTGGCCAGGTTTCATAAAGTTTTGCACATAAACATAGGACAATTTTTAAAAAACGCTAAAAATGATGTAATTTGATAAAACTTATTATTCTATCGTGTAGAGAGTGGTTTTTTACGTAGAATTGGCTGTTAAAATCCACAATTGTACCTGTATTGAGTCCTCCAGCAGCGAAATGGCACTTTTAAGGTTTTTCGCACCTAGCTAGCCAGGTAAGCAAAATTGTCCGAATCTGAATGCATAGGATGACGCAGCGTGCTCGATAGTACCGTGCTATAGTCTCTAATTGTTTCCGTGTTGAGTTGTTAAAAATTTTTTCAAAAAAATTTGGGTGGGTTTTTTCCCCAAAGTGGGTTTTTTCCCCGCCACGTTTGGCAATGTGCCAGACCAACGGTACAGCGGATCGGTCTAATTTTGGCTGTGTGCAAAGAGGAAGAGTTGCCATCATTGCAGATATTTGCAAAACTTTTCTAGCCCAACCCAGTCAAAAGTTACATCGGTCCAAACTTTTGGTAAATTTTTGGATGGTTGAACCAAAAAGTAGTTGTCATTTTCAAAATGTCCTAAAATGAGCAGGAGTGAATGAAATGACTTGATCGTTGCATGCATAGGTTAGAAAGAGTCGCGCTTCCTGCTGCTATGTT
Source organism: Trissonchulus latispiculum (assembly GCA_030248195.1). Lineage (NCBI taxonomy): Eukaryota > Metazoa > Nematoda > Enoplea > Enoplida > Ironidae > Trissonchulus > Trissonchulus latispiculum. The sequence goes on along the minus strand of JASAND010015382.1, from coordinate 9,120 downwards.
TTGGAGCTCATATCTCCAACCCATGACCCAGGAGGCGGGTGGGTTTTTCCCCCCAAAAAGGGGGTGGGTTTTTTCACCCCATGGGGGCTATATGTCAACAGTGGCGTACTAAGGTAGTAGTACAACTACCGGATGTGCGTAACTACCGGGGTTGACTTTGAACAGATATAATACTGTGAATTAAAAATTTGAAGTCGAACTCGAAATATCGAAATATCTAAAAAAGAGTTGTCAGAAAGTCTGTCAGAATCACGCTACGACAATTTTTCAGACCTGTGAGGGGTTCGTTTATTTTCCCCCATTTGGGTTTTCCCCCCGTTACTTTTTACATTATACCGGCCTAACGGTACAACCTAGGGAAGTGCAAATGGGCTTAAAAGAAAGTTCCAAGTACGCCAAGTACGATGGTATATAGAGTTCTCAGTCAGCTAGCCCTTATAACAAAAAATTCTAGCCAAAATCCGAAAAAGTGGGTTTCCCCCATGGCTACGTATGTAATAGGCAGAAATCTTGCCGATTTTATATAATAGGCAACGAATATTCTTGCCGAATATTCAACATGAGATTTACATTAAATTTTCCAGTGCAGATTTTAATTTGATACACAAGCTGTGCAATTATCCGTAAATAAGAGCAATTGTTGACGCGTTTTTAAAGCAGCTGACAAAAGAACGGAATGAAAAATTAGATTGTGCCAAAGTACACGTATTAGTAAAACGTAAAGACGAAATAACCAAATTTAGTCGTAAACATTTAGACAATTGTTTTAACAATTTAACGAATTATGTATATCTAAAATAACTCTGTGCGATCGAGAACAGCTGTAACCTATATATATGCTTTCCCCACCAAATATTTTTTGAATCTGTCAAAAAATCGAAATCCTGCATTAAAAATAAAATAATTTTATTTGTTGAAAGAGTAAAAGTAAGCCAGGACTGTGTACAAAGCGAGTTAAGGGTGGGGGTCCAAATTTTGGTCATTTTTTCTATCGGTCACTTTCTCCGATCTCGCTGATTTTTTGCATATTTTATGGTCCAAACGGTATATCTTAATGAGATTTAGAATTAAAGTTGTAAGTCGTACGGTTGTTGCATAATTTCACCTCAAAGTTGAGGTCTCATGTGTTAAACATAGGAAACTTATGTAACGGTAGCTTATTAACTAATACAATTAACTATCAGTACATGCACAAGTATATATATTACGCTCTAAGTTCTAGCAGACGTAGTTATTTTTGGCACACATTACCTTTACTCATACGGTAGTCCGTCAGGTGATGGAAGTTAAGTTGCATATATTTATTTTATTTTGTCTAGGTAGTTTTGGTATTTAATATTTGGCCAGAAATTCAGAAACGCACGTGAAAGAGAGGTGCAGATAAGTCAGTCGAAATTGGCGTCAAAATCTTAGTCTTACAAAATCTTACGCCATGGTTGCAGGGTTGACCTTTGAATCAAAATTTGGAAAGGTATTTTCAGATATGAAAAGAAATAGTCTGGAGAGTTTCAAAATATTAGAACGAATAGGTCAGATGGTGCAATAGCAAGGGTATAAAATGGGAAGGGGAAATCTGACATCAGTCTGTAACTTGTTGGCGTCTGTAACTTGTTGGCGTACTAGACGGCCGCTCTGCAAGGTCGGTGTGACTGTAGTTATTGTCGACGTTCGAAATAAAGTAAGTCGTGGGCCTTTAGTGTTTGATGTTAGTAAAGTTTGGACGCCTGAACCAATCCACCTGTTGTGACGCTACGCTGGACTCAACTGAGAACCTCTAATCGCTTGAAATTTGGTTGACGACGCGTAGCCGGTCACACTTAAAAAGTTTCACTTTTTTGGAGTTGTGTCAAAAAATCTCGAAACCGGGCAATGCTAACCAGCCGTGTCTTGTATCAATAGAAAGGCTTGGATGAGGTCTGTGATTTTTTGGAGTTAGAATTTTGATTTAGGCTTCTAAAAGCTTAATTTTTGAACATTTAAAATTTGAAGCCAATTTAAAAGCGAGCCAAATTTTAAATGTTCAAAAATTGATTAAAAAATTTTCAAGACCTAAATCAAAATTCTAATTCCAACAAATCATAGTCCTTATCCAGGCCTTTCTAATGATACCAGACAAGGCTGGTTAGCCATGCCCAGTTTAGAGATTTCTTGACACAACTCCAAAAAAGTGAAACTTTTTAAGTTTCCTATGTTTAACACATGAGACCTCAACTTTGAGGTAAAATTACGCAACAACCGTATGACTCATAACTTTAATTTTAAAAACTCATTAAAATATACGTATATACCGTTTGGACCATAAAATATGTAAAAATCAGCGAGATCGGAGAAAGTCGAAAAAATGACCAAAATTTGGACCCCCCCTTAAGTTATGTGCAGAGTGTTCGAGATATTTTAGTTTCTTAACCGCTGACTAAGTTTTTGATTTTTGACAACTAAAATCGTCAATTTTTTAAACAGTTAAAATATAACATTTTAATATTTTGTTATTTCATTATTTTGGGGCACTCTTATTTTGTTTGATAGTTATATATATATGTATATATATATATATATATATATATATATATAAAGTCTGACCAAAAAATGAAGGGAGCGAAATTGTTTTGTTTATACTGAATTACCGGTACATTTTTGCTGCAGCAATGTATATGTTTTTTGAACCGCCATGACATGAACTTTCTTTTGGTTGCAAAAATTTTTTTAAAAATTAAAATTCATCAAAAGAAGCAGATTTTTTAAGTTTTGAAAGATCAGTAGAAGACAGGAACTAGCCGTTCGGTGAAAAATTAGCCCATGTCCCAAACATAATGTATCGCAAATATCAGCTAATTCCGTCAAAAATTGTGATAGTTATTCTATTTTTTCGATTTTCAAAATCCTTTGATCTTTGCCGCTTTTCCAAATTTGACTCCCTATTACTAGCGACTCACTCAATGCAAAAAATTTTCAATTGGATTTTCAGGACCACTTACGTGTCAGCTTTTATGTGATATATGTAGTTTTTCAAAATTTGAAAATCGATTTTTTCGAAAAATACTACTTTTTGACCCAAAATTTCGACAATGTGAATCTAGAACAAGTGAGCAAGAATAGCATAATCATAAAGTTTAATCTGAGCTGAATCCAACGATATAAAGTTTTCGGGGCTACGACTTAATTGCCTCCGCAACCAATTTTTAAACAATTCCCTATTTCAGCTGATTTCTGACAAGTTGTACTATATTTTGCATTGATTTGCCGCAAATAGTGTAAACTAGCCAAAAACCAGCTAAAAAGCGAAATTGTTTAAAAATTCGTTGCCGGTGCAATTTAAGTCGTAGCCACGAAAACTTTATATCGTTGGATTCAGCTCAGATTAAACTTTATGATAATGTGATTTTTACCCACTTTTGCTGGATTCGCATTGTCGAAATTTTGGGTCAAAAAGTGGTATTTTTTGAAAACTTGATTTTCAAATTTTGAAAAACCACATATATCACATGAAAGCTGACACGTAAGCGGTCCTGAAAAACCAATTGAAAATTTTTGCATTGAGTGAGTCGCGAGTAATAGCGAGTCAAAGTTGGAAAAGCGGCAAAGATCAAAGGATTTTGAAAATCGAAAAAATTGAATAACTATCGCGATTTTTGACGAAATTAGCTGATATTTGCGATAGAATATGTTTGGGACATGGGCTAACTTTCCACCGAACGGCTAGTTCCTGTCTTCTACTGATCTTTCAAAACTTAAAAAATCGGCTTCTTTTGACGAATTTTAATTTTTAAAAAAATTTTTTGCAACCAAAAGAAAGTGCATGTCATGCCGGTTCAGAAAATATATACATTGCTGCAGCAAAAATGTACCGGTAATTCAGTATAAACAAAACAATTTCGCTCCCTACATTTTTTGGTCAGACTTTAGTTATTTCATCTTTAAAGCAATTCATTAATAAGTAACTTTGGCACAATCTGATTTTTCATTCAGTCCTTTTGTCAGCACACTTAAAAACGTGTTAACAATTGTTGTTGTATACTTGTTTAGGGATATATATATTCCCCATTCAAAGCTTTTACAAGTTTTAAGTTCTGTTGGCGTTAACGACGAACTTTATTCTTGGCTCAAGGCGTATTTGACCGATAGAGTACAATACGTTGAGTTGAAAGGTTTTAAATCCAGTATTAAAAATGTTATTTCTGGCGTACCTCAGGGCAGTATTTTAGGCCCACTTCTATTTCTTGTCTACATAAATAGTCTTTGTACATCTCTAAAGTATTTGGGTATCCGACTCTATGCCGACGACGCAAAGCTTTTCTTAACTTACCCTAAATCGGTCCCCAGCCATAACCTTATGCAACAAGACCTAACAAATGTTTTAAATTGGACTACCAGCAGAAAACTTAAGCTTGCTTTTCCAAAATGTGTTGTAATGCATATGGGTCATTCCAATATACAACACCCTTTTTATTTTGGTCAACATGAGTTGGCTGTAGTATCACAGTTTAATGATTTAGGTGTTACTATTTCGTCAAACTTTAAGTTTTCCATGCATTGCTTAAATATTGCAACTATTGGTTGTCAGAAAGTAAGTCTGTTATTTACTTTATTCTACTCTCGTGACATTAATTTCTTGCTCAGTATGTACAAAATTTACATTCGCCCAAAGTTGGAATATGGATCAGAGGTATGGTCTCCGCATTATCTAAAAGATATCGATATCGTTGAAGAGTTCAGCGAAAATTCACCAAGCGACTACCAGGATTGAAAACTCTATCTTATGAGCAACGTTTGCACAGGTTAAAATTGCAATCTCTGGAAGAGCGTAGAATTGTGAAAGACTTAATTATGGTGTATAGAATTATCCACAACCTTATTGATTTAAGAATGGAAGATTTTTTCTGCTTAAACAGTAACAGTGTCACTCGTGGGCATCCGTATAAATTGATATTAAATCGTTCTCGCCTAGATGTTAGAAAAAATTATTTTTGTAATCGAGTTGTTCCAATTTGGAACTCTCTGAATGCCGACATAGTTTGTTCTGAATGCGTAAATGAATTTAAAAGAAAGCTTAATAATACCTCTCTATCTCAATTTGTGAAGGGACGGGGATTAGCAGCCGGGCAAACGGCCCACCCCGCTCCTTACCAACATTGATTAGTATATTTACTTATTTATGTGTTGTTTCTTGCTTTCCTTTCATACCTTACTGGTTGTTTTTACTTGTTGTTATTGCTCTTAAATGGTATTGGTTGGTTGGTTAAATAAAAAATGAATGAATGAATATATATAATTGCACATCTTGTGTATCAAATTAAAATCTGCACTGGAATATTTAATGTAATCTCATATTGAATATTCGGCAAGACGTCGTTGTCTATTATATAAAATCGGCAAAATTTCTGCCTATTATATATAATAGGCAACTAAGATTGCCTATTATGAATAATCGGCAAAACTCCTTGCCTATTTTATATAATAGGCAATGAATATTCGGCATAACATATATACCAAAATACAAAAATTTTTGGTGGGGCAAAAATGTTTGTATTCCTCCCGAAATTTTTTCTGGCTCCAGGTATGGAGATGACAACCTCCCCCCAAGCACATAAAGACTGGGGGCACCGGAACCTGGCCCAGTCCCGGTAGTCAGGCCCCGGTGGTCAGGCCCCGTGCTGACCGGGGCCAAAATTCACCGAGATTTTGTAAGCTTTTGACATTTTTTGACCAAAATTTTGGAATTTTGAAAGTCAAAAATAGGTTAAATTTTTTAAGTCTTTAGTTTCATTATTGGTTTAATTGAAAACAACAATAGTATAGTCAAGCGGGAAAAAAAAACCCACTCGCCAATGCGGGAAAAAAAAACCCACCCCCAGTGTGGGCTTACCGGTATGAGCTATCTAGGATTTTAATAGCCTATCTTGAAGAGCATCCAAAATAACCCTGGAGGGTGTATTATGGTTGCTCCCACTGCTTCCCTGCAAATTTTTTGGGACTTTGAACTTTTTGGAAATTTTGGTCCGACCAAGTGCCGAAATTTGGCAAACTTTGCCGGGCCACCCTGAACTACTGGAAAGACTTAGACCAAAGCGGATTATATGTACCTGTAGGGCATCTGTTGCGCTTCATGATGATATATGTCACACTGCTCTGACCCCTCCGGTGCGACCTGGGGGTGACCTGGAGTTGGCGGGGAAAAAAAACCCACGGCGGGAAAAAAAACCCACTTTTCAAAATTAAATTTTTTTTCTAACCATTGACCGGAAAGGTCAAACCAATACGTACATTTGTTTAATAGAGCCTACAGATTAAATTGGTATAGGTTTTACCCGGGTTCATTCTGTTATGGGTGGTCCAGGGGTTCTAAATTGGACATGGTGCCATTTCAAGCCAAAATTTCAATTTTGGCCAAAAATGCTTATTTTTGCCTTAAAATGGGTCTAGTTTGGCTCTAAATGCAGGAAAAACACGTTTTCTATACGATAGGATGCTTAAATTGCCGAAAATAAACAATTTTAAAAAATTTCCAAAATTTGCCTATGTTTATGTGTTAAAGATACAACATTTTCAAATGACCATATGACCTCAATTTTAATACAAAAACTAATATATTTTGATACAGTTGTACTAAAAACAGCCCGCTCTTTCATTTGGAATGGTTAGAAATGCTCCTGGCAGCTTGCCAAAAATTTTTTGGGGTGGGTTTTTTTCCCGCATATGGGTTTTTTTTTCCCGCATTGGGTTTTTTTTTCCCGCCAGTTTGGGACAATTTTTCTCGCTAACGGCACACCCTACAGAGGTGTTCTATAGCTCATAAGAAAGCTTACGACTAGGCCTAGCTACCTGTATAATCAGCATTTCGATATGTCAAACCATTAAAAAGTTCTGGCCAAAAATCTGAAAAGTGGGTTTTTTTTTTCCCGCTTGACTATAATTTTGTGTATGTCTGAAATGATAGCAAAATCAGAATTTTTAACAAAATTTTTGAAAGTTTATTATTTGGACCCCCAATTTTCAGGCCCCAGCCCCGGTAGTGGCGGCCCCGGTGCATCTATAGCAAAGACAAGGTTGAAATGAAATATATATATATATATATATATATATATATATATATATATATATATATATATATATGTATATATATATAGCGCGGCGGGAAAAACCCGGTCCGATATGCGGGAAAAACCCAACGCCAGTATGAGCCACCCATATGAGCTAGATCGGATTTTAATAGCCCATCTTAAAGAGCGTCCAAAAATACCCCAGAGGGTGTATTATTGTAGTCCCCCCTCAGGCCTGCACCCAGGATTTTGAAAAGGGGGGGTCCAAGGTAAAACGCTAGGGTCTGGGGGGCGGAGCTCCCCAGAAGTTGAAGAAATTTTGCATTTTTGCCCAAAACCAGTACATTGGACGTATATTTCTTGCAAAAAGTAAATTATCGCGCCGACGGCGCGAAAATTTTTAAAATTAGCTGTTTTAGCCATAAAAAATTGCAAAAATTTTCTATTTTGTTCCCCCAAAAGGGGGAGGGTCTAGACCCCTTGCACCCCCCCTGGGTGCGGGCCTTGTCCCCCCTGCCTCTCAGCAAATTTTTTGGGACTTTGAAAATTTTGGAATTTTTGGTCCCATCATGGGGGTCAGGCATGGTCAACTTTGGGGGACACGTCACCCTGAACTACTGAAAAGACTTAGCCCAAAACGGATTATAGTTTCACAGAGGATATGTCTCGAACTTCACGATGGTGTATGCAATTTGGCTGTAATACCTGTGGTGCGACCTGGGGGTGACCTAGACTCGGCGGGGAAAAAGCCCATGTGCGGGAAAAAACCCAAATTTCAAAATGAAATTTTTTTCTAACCATTAGCAGCAAAGGAAAAATTCATGCATTTCTTAGCTCAGTAGAGCCTCCTGATCAGGCGCGTAGCCAGGGGGAATTCCCCCCCCCCGAAATTGTGTTGCCCCCAGGAATTTTTTTCCTGCTATGTGTAAAACGACCATTTTTCAAAAAATTTTCGCGCCGTCGGCGCGAAATAAGTGTATTGTACCGTTATAATACGAGTTTCGCGCTTAAAAACGAGTACCAAATACTCTATTTGGTGTACTTTGACCACCTTCGGCATCATTTAGGCGCATGAACACGCACTGCGCTTTAAAAATTATCATGGGGTAGCTCGGAGAGCACCCCATAATATGAGCTAAAACGGTCAAATGCAGCCTTTGAAAACGTTAATTAAGCAAAACTAATTAACGGTAAGGAGTTGAGAGCTAAAATTTGCATTTCTGAAATCTCCAGACCAAGAGCTTTCGAATGATACCAAACTTGCCCGGAAAAAATGAACTTTGAAAAAATCGACTTTTCTGACCACTTTGTATGTGTGGTTTTTTTTTCTGTTGTGTTCGTCCTTTACGCTTTTGTACAATTTTGTGTCCAACGGATTTTCACATGGCTTATGGTGGCAACCTTTACCTATTATTATCTTGTTAGCATAACCATGAACCTGTTCACTATTGATTATTTTTGCCCGATTTTGCTCCCCTAGCGATTTTTACAGACTGTCAAACATGGGGTTGCGAAGCGTTTTGGACTTAGAAATTTTTTCGAGGCCCCAACATAGAAAATTGTCAAAAAGTCGTCTAAAATAGCGTTTTTCGGCCTTTTGGTGCGCCTATACAGTAAATCAGGGGGCGCTGAAAACGATGAGCATATCGCCGAAACCGACGGATGTGACCCTCGGGCTGCATGGCGCCCGTGGTTCCTCGCCCAGGGTCAAAGTTGGGAAAAGTCGCTAAAAACGGCTATTTTTGGCCTTTTTGTGAAGCCATATACTGTAAATAATGGGGTCGCTGAACACGATAGGCATGTTTGCCTCCGTGGCGGTGCCGCTATTGCGCTGCACTGCGATGCGGCAGGCGCAGCGACGCTGCAGGTGCAGCATCGTGCAGCACGCCCTGTAACTGAAATGGACAAGTTGAAACTGCCTGAAAGCTTACCCTTATATAGTAAATCGGTGCGCTGAACACGATCGAGAGTATTATCCTTGTCACTGTGCGATGCTGCTATCGTGCTGCGCTGCGGCGCAGCAGCCGCAGCACCGTGCAGCACGCCCTGTACTTCAGCACAATAGACAGGTTCTAACTGCCTG
>JASAND010015381.1:0-24843 GCA_030248195.1 Trissonchulus latispiculum | reverse complement strand
CCATCGCCATGGGTGTGGCTGGGCAAAAAATCAGGGGGGCGGGCGGAGGACGCCAAAAATGCCCAATACCCATAGGTGTGTTAGGTGGGGGGGACCCCTCCCCCAAATGGAGGGGTCGCCGACCCCCCCCTAAAACTTTTTTCCTACCCCTCCCCCAAATCGATTTTTTCAGATCCCTCCTCCCTAAAAATTTTCTAACCTACCTAAATTTTTGAAAATTTTTAGCTAACAATTCGAAATTTTTCCAAAAAATTCCAAAAATTAGCGAAAAGATGCTAGAATTAGCTTGATTAAGCTAAAAATCGTTAAACATAGCTGTAAATTGAGAAAATTTTTCAATTCTTTAACAATTGACATTTCGCGACAACCAACACCCTTTTTTTGCCAAACCCCCCTCCCTACTTTTTTCTGAACCCCCACCCCAACTTTTTTCGCCAGCCACACCTATGCCAATACCCACTACCATAGGTGTACCTGGGGGGGGGGAACCCCTCCCCCCAAATGGAAAAGTGTTGACCCCCACCCTCGAAATTTTGGAGGCAGACAGAGACCCCCCCACCCCCAAATGGCCAAATCCCAGACCCCACCCACCCAACTTTGCAAGACCCCACCCTCAAATTTTTTAAAATTTTGCCTCAAAGTTAGTAAAAATTCGAAATTTTTTGGAAAAGTTAGAAAATTTTTGCAAAAAATCCAAGTTATTTCGAACAAATGAGCAAAAATGAAGAAATATTGTTGATTTTTAGTTGGAAATAACGCTTTTTCAGAACATTTGCGAATTTTTTCTAAATTTTTGACCAAAAAATTTTTATACCCCCCCAAATTCGATTTTTCCGGACCCCACCCCACCCCACCTCAAAACGGCTGACCCCACCCACCCTAATTTCGGCTACCCCCTCCCATAGGTGTAATTGGGGGGTGGTTTGGGGGGGGGGGTAATGGGGGGGGGGGGGGGGGGGGGTGCGAAAGTTCGCAACTTCGCATTGAGTTTTCTTGCTACTCAATACGTTTTAGCCCAAACCAAGAAAAACGTCCCTCCGCAGAAGTGCGAATTTTGTTTCTGCCGAAAATCTCCGGAATCCGTCGAGTAGTTTTTGAGAAATCGATGTTCGAAACAAAATAATCGCAGTTTTGTCAAAATGGTTTTTCGGCCAAATCTCTAGCTGAAAGCAATAAAGTCCGGCTAATAGGCATTCATAAAATGTGCATTTGGACGATGTATCGATTGAGTATAACTAAGCCAATTTTGTCCTTAACATGTGGCAGTAATTTTGAAAAAACTGATTTCCTCAAAAATGGCCATTTTTTGACCCAAAAAACAGTTTTTTGCTTATACTGCCTTAACCACTGGAGATAGCTCAAAGGTTGTAAGAGCAAACATGTTCATTTTTGTGTCCTCTTTCCAGCCATGTCAACCAATCCCGTGTCTGGTCTACCTACTGGAAGCCTAAGGCCAAAAACCAAAACTTTCTTATCTTTTGGCCTGAAATTCCGGGACTGGTTCCAGAATGTTAAAGAGCACGGAAATAGGTTATTTAGCAAGTTTTAGCTATTTATGTAAAGGATTAAAGTCGTATGAGTAGAAAATACCCGAAAGGAAACCAGCACCTTAAACAATATCCCTTATTTCAGCTGGTTTTTGGCTCTCTTTGATGTTGCCGCCATGATTTGACTGAAGTAGTGTAAACTAGCAAAACCAGCTGAAATAAGGGATATTGTTTAAAAATTCATTGCTGGCGCAATATAAGTCGTAGCAACAAAAGCTTTACATCGTTGGATTCAGCTCAGCTTGAATTTTATGATTATGTTATTTTTACTCACTTTTGTTAAATCTGCTTTGCCGAAATTTTTGGTCAAAAAGTGGTATTTTTCCAAAGAATCGACTTTCAAAATGTGAAAAACCACATATATTAGGTGAAAGCGGGCGCCCAGGCGGTCCTGAAAATCTAATCGAAAAATTTTTCCGTTGAGCGAGTCGCGAGTAATAACCAGTCAAAGTTGCAAAAAGCGGCAAACATCAAAGGAAATGGAAAAACGAAATTTTGGAATAAAATGCTTATTTCTCAACCGATTTTTTTCGTTCTTGTGTCAATCGATGCGTCTTCGGACGGGCAAATTTTTCGGAACGAATGAGCTGAATAGCTTGAATGGTCCGAAAAAAATCCCCGATAAACCGATATTTTAAAATTTTTGAAATTATAAAAAAATTTAAATTATATAAAAATGTTCGTTTCGCTGCAAGGATTCCGAAAATATATGTTTTATGGGGTTACGACGCATATTTAGCTCACTGGAGGCCTTACAGATTTTGTACACACATTTTTGTGTCAGACTTTAGTTTTGGTATGCAAAAAAGAGCTTGAAAACTGAGAAATTTATGCCAAAGTGTGCCAAAATTAGCCTAAATTCCAGTTAACAATTACTTATATTATCCTTTAAAAGCTTTTAAACCACTTAAGGTGGTGATTCCTTTTGGGCACATATTGTTATTTGGCGGCGTAAAGCATGATGAAATTTGATGAAACTTTCCGAAATAAGTTCTTTTAGCGTTCTAACACCCTCCACGCAATCCCGATTCAATAATTCGAGATTTCTGGTCAGAGTGGTTTTCCCCAATTTCTGAACGTTTGGCACCCGCTATACAGTTATGACTATATTCATTCGAAAGATCTCATCTTCACATTTTTGCTTTTTAAAGCAAGTTTCTAGCTTTTCTATACCATGAGATATAGCCGATTTTCTTGTTTTGGCGTCGAAAGCTTGCTATTTTCGCAGAAAGCAAATAATCCAACATTTCTTGAACTACGCAAGCCATAAAATCAAACTAAGGACGTCGATCTGAAGGTCTCACAGTTACAAATTATCCGACGCATGATCGTCTTTCAACTGCTATCCTGTAGGCTGCTATCATAAAAAATGTAGTTTTTGCACAAAACGCGACCAATTTTTTCCAAAGATTGTGGAGCATTCACCATGCAATCTGGAGGGCTGCTACTGAACAAATGTGTTCTGCACGAATATACCCAGGGACGTTTTAGTTTCCCCGATTGCTGCTTTCTAGCTAAAGTAATCGCTTGACAAATTTGAAAAAAGTAGGCAAAATCCAGGTTACGCACACATTTCAGCTTATTTCTCTGTAACGAAGAGCGATTTCACAATAAATAAAAAATCGTCCCCAGCTATTTGATGGAGGTATCGAATGATATAACTGATGTCTCGCGAAAAAATTCACTTGAGTTTGCAAAAATTCTGGAAAATTATACTTCTTCTAAAATGTGTTAAAAATATTTTAGAAAAGCAACATTAGTTTCGTGGCATGCATTAAAAAGAGAAAATGTCAAGCTACATTTTGATATAAAAATGGCTTCTTAACTCCAAGTAATGAATGAGTAATAATGATGCAAACTTTATGTGACCAAAGGGAATCACCACCTTAACTGTTTTTAGATGATTTCTACCACTTTGTCGAATTTTTTTAAAAAATGTTCAAAGATCGTAAAACATTTTTAAAACATTTTTGCATTTTTCCTTGGTTTGGACCCCATTTTAGGGGAGGAAGGTTCGGCTTGGGGGGCGAGGAGTAATCGAGGTAGGGTATGGGGGAGGGGGATCTAAACTTCTCGTGAGGGGGATCTCACAGGGGGCAAACTGTAGCCTGGAACATTTAAGTGGGCCCCCCGCCCTTTACACATCTATATATGCCTCCACCCCCCCCCGGCCCTGTAGGAAGTGGCTGGCCACTTTTCGGGCCAAACATTGGGGGCAGTGTATTTTGCTCGGACAACCCTCCGCCCGCACTGCCACAGGATTTTTTGCGCAATCTGCTAAAAAGTGCGCGTAGACGGCAAAATTCTATAATTTAACATATGAGAGCTGTTTTGTATTTATTAATAAAAAATTGCATAACTTTTCTACAACTTTCAGAGCTGCAGATTATAAGATGCCAGTACTTAATGTTGATTAGCAAACTCAACTGACTTCATCATCATCATCCTTGTGGCCAGGCGGTTGGGGAAACCATATTGCCGGGCTAGATACGCCGGTACCCCAAGGAAACCCAGGAACCCGGAAGGGTTTTTCCATAGGGCAGCCAGCCCATCAGAACAGTTCAGGAGCCTCTGCCGGATAGGCTCTTTTTGAGGGCAAGTCAAAATTAGGTGTTCAAGTGTCTCGTCTTCAGTTAGGCAATCAGGGCGTAGGGCCGACGGACAGCCGATGGGGTCGATTTGGATACGGTATTGGGCCAGTAGCAGGCTTTTCCCGGTACGCAGGCGCGACAGGATGATCCTTTACCTTTTCGAAAGGCCAAATTCCAGCTCGGGTGGAACGGGACCACGATCTTCGAAAATAGTTTTAGTTCTTCCGTGCACAAGTTGTTCTCACCAAGATTCTGCCGATCTTCTTCTCAGAACCGCCGCCGCGGTCGGCATGTCAATGGCAACGGCTTCTCAGGGTAGTTTGCTACCATTTTTCGCAAGTCTGTCAGCCTGTTGGTTGCCATGGATTCCACAGTGACTGGGAACCCAAAAGGCTTCCACTCGGATTCCAGACAGCGCCAGGAGATCAAGTTGCTCCCAGACTTCCCATTCCAGTTGGATCATCGTTGTCCGTGGACCGGTTGAGTCCGTCAACCGGTTCTATCGTCGATTACGTAGATTACACTGCCGCCTCTTTCTGTTCCAGATTTAGCGGAACCGTCGGTCCACAGTTCAATCGTGGGATCAGGCAGACTGCGAAGGGTTTCCATTGTCGTCTGCTTCCTCTGGTCTGGAGGAAGGGACTTTGAGCCGCGGGTAGCTAGTGAAGCAACCGTCGTTACAACCGTCCGCAGGTTCCAAGGAGGCATTGGCGGGAGTAGGATTATGCTTTCTCGCTGACATCCCGATAGGCAGGTTGAGTCCACAAACTCAGCAACCGTCGATCGCCAGCAAGGTTGAGATTTCAATTGGCGTTGGTTGGTGGGTTTCTGGTGGACCGTTTGATACCCGAGACACTGTTGTGGTAGGAGTAGACTCCTTTCATAGGTTTTGGCAGAGAGATAGGTTACTCGGTTCCGGAAAGGAATGACTCCAGCCTCCAGCTGAAGCCCCTCAGTAGGGGAAGATCCATAGCAGCCTGATATAATTTTACAGGCTCTGGTTTCTCCGGCCGTTTGGAGGTGAGTGGGCGCGGCCAAACGCTGAGTGCTCATAGCCCCATGCGTCTCATCGCCCAGCCTCACCAGGTGCGAACCTGGCATGGGGAAACTGGGCAGATATATACATTCCATGTGTGATGTTAAGACTACACAAGATATTAAAAAATTTTGTTTAATACAATTAATTTGCTTTTTTATAAGGATAGTTTTCAAATTAATTGAGATACATTCTTATCTTCAATTTTTTGAATAAAAATTCTAATTTGATTATTTGGTTTATTTACAGAATAATCTCGCACACGCAGTTTTTTAGACATTATTCCATAGCATTAGCTATGAACAGCATTATTCCAAAAAGTTACATTTTCAGATAATTTTCATAATCTTTGTAATTCATTTCCAAAAATTATATAAGCACCTTCAGTTGAGAAATTACCTTGAATATGCGCAAACTTTATAGTATCAAAATTGAAAGTTTCTGTTTTAACATAAGGTTTAAAAATAAATTTGTTCTTTTTAATTGCAATATCAATATCTAATACTTCCGCAGATTTTCATTTTGACGTACTAACAACAAGGAAGAAGGATTTACATCAGGTTTAACAAATTTCTAATTTTCCTCCATCATTTACCACAGTTATATCGTCCATACAACGAAAAATATAAAACAATAAACTGGCTGATTTCCAGTCTTTAGCATAAAGAAGTTTTTTCATGTAATTAAATTCACAATTGAAAAGAATTAGATTTACTAAGAATCAGTTCCCATGGGAATGCCTATTTTTTGATGAAAAAGTAAATTTTCAATGCAGAAGTATGTATTGTTAACAATGCTATTAATATAGCTTAATAATTTATCTTTTGAAATTGGATTTTATTTATGGAATTTGTCCAAAAGGCAGTTTTTGGTGTAGCAGCTATATAGCTGTTACCAATAAATTTATCTAACAGTTCTTTCATATATGTCTTCCAAAATAACTTTATGTTCTAATGACGTATACATTTGTGTAAAATCATATGTATAAGCCGAATTTGCATACGTAGATTTGTTCAAATTTTTTATTTAAAACTTCGTTAATTTCACCCGAATTTTTAATTATCCAAAAAATTTTATACGATACGTGCTATTTCGTTCCATGACTTACTTGACTTAATGGCCCAGACGAGGACGTCCATGGATGCCGCCGCGTTCTGCAAACCATCCTTTCCAGTTGGATCTGTCCTGAGCCAAATCATACCAGTTCTGGACACCCCGTAGAGCTGGGAGGGCACAGTCCCGCCAGCGTAGGTGAGGGCGCCCGGGAGGTCTCCGTTCATAGGGACTCGACCAAACAGGGCCAGTTTCGGGATCCGGATGTCGGCTATGCCGGCGATATGCCCCAGCCATCGCAATCTGGCCTGCTCAACTCTGCTGCTAGCATAGAAAGAGTTAGCAAGCTCATGAAGGATAGAGTTATTGATATGCTGCCGTCTCGATATGCCCAGCGTATACCGCAAGAAGCTGTTGTGCGCTACATCGATGTCGATCAGCCAACTTGGTGTTCCAGGTTTCACAGCTGTATAGCATGGCAGGGACAACTGTAGCGTGATACAGTTTCAGCTTCACAGCCGGATGGAGGTGAGAGTCCTTCCAGACAGAACGTAGACGTTTGAAGACCATGCCGGCGGTTTGGAATCTGCGCGTTATTTCAGGGTAAATCGCTCCATGGTGAGAAATAGGGCTTCCAAGGTAGTTAAAGTCAGTTACCTGTTGGAGTACAGTTCCGCGAAGGGAAACATACGCCTGCTCGTTACCAAAACACATGATTTTGGTTTTGGTCAGACTAACTTCAAGCCCGAAATCCGTAGCAACTGAATCAAATGCCGTGACTGCGGTTTGCAGATCCGTTGCTGTTTCTGCCAACAAACAAGCATCGTCAGCAAACAGGAGCGCGTTAAGGTCGAGTGGGTTGGTACCATGACGATAGTACCTATCCCAATGAAGGATACGCCCATCGATCCTATATTCCAAAGTTACGTTACGTTAGCGAGTTGAACGGCACTGCGAACAACACTGTCAATTATGACATTGAAAAGGGCAGGGGCCAGGACACAGCCCTGTCGGACTCCGGTACTAACTGGGAAATAGTCTGTGCAGCTCCGCTCGACTTGACCTTGTGTGCAGACAAGATATTAGTCGGACCAGCTCCGCTGGAACGCCGAACATAGCAAGGCCTTTCCACAAGGTCTCCCGATCAACGCTATCAAAAGCTTTTTTTCAGATCGATAAATGCAGCAAACAGTTGGTTTTTTACCTCCAGGAAACGCTCACTCACTTGGCGGAGGGTGAAGATTTGACCTTGACAGCTCCTGTTTGAGCGAAAACCACATTGAACTTCACTAAGGCCGGATTCCAAAAGATCACGAATACGACCAAGCAGTAGAGAGACATATACTTTCCCAGGAATGGAAACCAGAGCAATTCCACGGTAGTTATCGCAGAGAGACAGATCTCCCATTTTGTGGAGTACGCTGATCAGGGAGTCCTTCCGCTCTTGAGGGCACTGTTCAGATCTCCAGCACGAGATTATCACCGAATGCAACCATTTGACTGCCATCTACCCGCCAGCCTGCAGTAACTCAGCAGTTATTTTGCATGGACGGCTTTATTTCTTTTCAGCTTCGAGAACGATTTTTTGTACTTCCTCAATCGTCAGTTCCATAACTTTACAATAGTTATGAACTTTTTCATAAATCAATTTTAGGCAACATGAAACTATTGCCGAAATATTTTTTAAAAAAGAATTACTGCTAACAATTATAATTTTAAATTTAACCGGATTTTTATGAAATTTTGGAAGCATGCTTGGAAAACGAGTACTACCCACTAATTGATGATCGTTGAAACCATATTCATGTTTTAATGCAATTTTTGTGTCTTCCACGATAAGGGAGCCTAACTCATAATGAGGTTTAGGGCTAGTATATCCTATTTCCTTCAACATTTGCTGGATATAAAATTTCTTTCATACGAAGCTAAAATTTTGGGCAGCTTTATCTATTACCGTAATTTCAAATTTTTGTTGCAAAGTCTTTAGATAGTTTTTAGCAGTATTAGATAATCTTTCATCCGTAATTTTAGAACAAGAAGGCTTTCTAATTTTTAAAAAAAGAAAATTTTTTGTTCAGCGTTGCTTTACACGAATCCAGCACTGAATATTTCCACGGGGTTAATTCCTCCTTATTAATTTTATATTTTTCACAATACGTTCCTATATACTTCGTTAATGAATTACATATATCGAAATAACATTCATTAGCATTTAGCATTTTTCTAAACGATATTTTCGACCTTTTTTAAACAAGTTTTTTAATTCCATATTGTTTACAATTTCGAGATTTCCCGTGTTTACATGACCATGGAATGAATCAGAAAAAGTTGAATTAGCACATTCACAGTTTGTAGGATTTGGCGAAAAATCTTTAACATCAATATTTGACACCACCTGCCTGTAAATAAGAATGAAACTAGAAATGGGTGGATTATATGAATAAAGTACCGTAGGGTTAGCATACAGACTTCCGTATTTAGTAGTGGATATCCATAAATCACTTGCTGATTTGAAAATTTCGTTTAAATTCAAAAGATCCATTAATTTGTTAGAAAAAGGTACAACTATAGTTTGTTCGGCCATTCCTTTTCTAACACCAGCAGGTTTTCCTTCTTGAAGCTTTGCAAAAACCAAATCTCTCGTTAGTTCAATAAAACAATTAGGTTTGGTTTCCATAAGTTTTGTGAAAAGTAATTTTGTTTTGATTTTGTAAAAACATATGCACATATTAATTTTCTGAAAACCAACAGATGGTTTTCTAATAATGTTTTTAGTTCATTTGTTTCCTCCTCTATTTCTTCAACGTTCCATTTATGACGTAAACTTCTTGGTATTTTTCGTTCTCTAATTTTGATATTATGCCTGTTTGTTGACTTTATAAAATTCAAAAAAACAGCTTTTTCGTTTTCCAAGCATTTCAAAATGCAATTTAACCCATAAGGAAATTTTGTACGTAATTGACGAATCCAATAACTTTCCCGTTCCAATCGCCATTTTTAGTTAGTAATTCACCACACTTATAATCTACAGTTTCCAAACTTTTTACGCTAATATTCTTACATAATCCCGTATTAAAATGTTCTATTCATTCCGAACATCCCGATTTCGACTGAGTTCTTATGACATATAGATGTTCACGTATTCTTTCTTTAAACATTCTTTTTGTTTCTCCCACGTACATCATTCCGCAGTCTTCACAGTTTGTCATATAAATTAAATTTTTGATAGAGCAAGTTAAAGTTTCATTTCGGTTATTGATAACCGAAAAAGCATTAGAATTATAAGTTCTTTCAAAAGTATCAGGGGGGTTGACTAGCTGACAGATTTGCATACCTTTGAACAAGTGGAATATTTATTTGCAGGTGAGAATTAGCCACCTTATACAAGTTACCACACCCAAGGTAACTTAGGTGGGCGCGGGGTGGTTACCAATTAGACAGGGTTTGCCTAACTTGGGTTGGCGTAAACCACCATAGGACTAAATAGCCCTCCCACCGACCCACTGGTAGCCTGGCCCAAGGGTTAACCGCGACTATAAACCCCTTAGTTATCACCGGATCACGCCAGCGGCGCCTTTTGGCGTTACCCATTATATACCTGGGTAATCGAGAGGCATACTCGAGTTTTGCATTTATGCAGAATTTAAGTTGAAAGTAATAATATGAATTTAGGTATAAAAATAGTTTAGAAAATTATGTAAAAATAGTAAAAATAGTTGCAGCAGCCACCAGTAGGAAAACGTTTAAAAGTATAGTGCTAAACCGGAAAGAAAACGAAAGTAATTTGCCTATTAAGATAGCTTTCTACATTTGTCAACCACACTCCAAAAACTAAAACAACTAGATAAGATAAAAGAGCCGAAACACAGTTCATAATCATTTCTATTCAGAAATTACCATATCATAACGATTAACAAGTATAGCAAGAAAAAATTTTGTAAAAACATAGACAGTACAATCTTATGTTCCAAAACAAATCTCAGCCCGAACGTCTATAAGGACCTTTCATTAATTTGACATATTTTTCTGGCAAAGAGTTAACAGTATA
This sequence comes from Trissonchulus latispiculum, assembly GCA_030248195.1. Classification (NCBI taxonomy): domain Eukaryota; kingdom Metazoa; phylum Nematoda; class Enoplea; order Enoplida; family Ironidae; genus Trissonchulus; species Trissonchulus latispiculum. Next base: position 14,568 of record JASAND010015381.1, on the reverse strand, counting down.
GACTTCACTTTTTTCATATTAATCACAATAGTTGGATTAATACCTTTTTATCAACATAAACCTTTTCAGGTTCACAGCCCGAAGTACTAATAATGGCATTTCTAACCGCGCTTAAGTACTCGATCATCGATGATTTAATGGGCTCATGATGTTTCTCCAAAACGATCTGTGGACGATGATTTTTCTCCAAATACAAATTAACCGTTTTGAGATTTTTGCTATTATGCAAAGTATTGTTAGCCCATTTCCCAGATGGGAAAGCCACTATAATAGGCTGCATCTTTCCTTTACCCTGGAATAACATGGCAATTAAAAATATGTTCAGGCAATAGCGTCATAAATCCCTTCAATACCAAATCATTCAGAATACTGAGGACTTTGAACTCCACCGGATAGTCAGCAATATCCTTATCCGAGGCAGCGGCCGCCGCAGCGGTCCCAGCGGCAGCAGCCGCAGCAGTCCCTGCGGCGGCAGCTGCAGCCGCCTCCGCAGCGACAGCCGTCGCCCCGTTGGCGCAACCGCATTCGCACCGGACAGGAATATTTCCAGTGTTGGAAATAGCCGATTTCGTATTGTTAGTACAATTCATACTGGTAACAGTATTCTCCGCAGAGATAAAATCGGCCCAGTTCAAATTTCTGATCAATAAATTCTTTCGGCGGTTATAGTCATTATAGCAGATTATCCAGCTCCAAATACTTCCGATCAGTTCGAGCACTAGGTAAGGAGATTTCTGTACGTAGATCATGTTTCACTTTCAGCACTTCCTCTTGAACCAATTGACTGATCGAGACTGACGTTTGAGGGGAATCACCTGTTCTGACACGTTTTCTTCCAGGACGCTCTAAATAAAAGGTTAAATTTTTATTACGGTATATATTGTACATATCGTAATATACACTATAATAATAGTAATCTACCCAATTAAGGGAGTGATAGACCCAATTAAGGGTAGGTATACCCACTTAGGGGTATAGATAGACCCATTGAAGGGTAAAAAAGGAGGAAGGGAATGTCAACTTAAGGACGTAGATAGACCCATTTAAGGATAAATTTGTTATTGAAAAATTTTTTAAGTTTTTCGTAAAATAAAGAGAAAAATTTTTTTAAATAAAAGCAGGCAAATTCTTTATTGTTGAAGTAAAGACTCTGTCACTATATAATTTAATATCATACTGTATGTACTTAAAGTAGCAACGTAAAGGGGAGCGTGAGAGCTATTCTCACCGTTCGATCCCCTGTACGTTAACGAAAAAGAAAAACAGCAGAAACAGGAAAACCTCAAAGGCTAACTTTGGAAAACAGTAGTTTCAAAGTTTCAAAGTGAAGGCTAGAGGCAGAGTTTCCTTCGGTAGAGCCAGGCATACTAAGAATTGCCAACCACAATATCAGAAGCAAAAGAAATATGTAACCTAAATATGAAATATAAATAGAATAAAAAGCATACATAAGAGACGAAAAAACAAGTTGTGCAAAGAATATATATAAAAATAGGAAAACATATAAATAGGAAAAACAACAAAAATATATAATGTTGGTGCACTTATTAACAACGAATATGCATCTTAACAAATAATAAAGTAATGTGATACATGGCTTGTGTAGTATATATATCTTAAAGATGAGTGCTCATAGACCCATGCGTCTCATCGAAATTTTTACAATTTTGCCTCCACTACCAGTCGGAGCCCCGCGGAGCTCCGGAGCGGGCAAATTTCTCAGCACACATCACTAATATATATATATATATATATGTGTGTGTGTGTGTATATATATATATATATATATATGTGTGTATACATAATATGGGTGTAAAAGGCTCAGCGCGGCCCTTAGAGACCCGTTCGAACACCGTGCCAGCTAAATGCTTAACGAAACTAGACAAATTTGGTATCGTTGGAATCAGCACGACGAGTACTATAAGTAGCGAAAAAGTTTTGGTCAAAATGTTCAACTTTGAAAATATTCGATTCCGGACAAGTTAGTTACGTCTGTTACTTTTTTCCGTGTAAGTCACGCTTGGGGAAGCCGTTTTAGTCTAACTCACAAACTGAACGATCTGGACATTTTCAGCAGGTGAAGTTTGGTTTTTCTGAGAGTAGTATTTGTGTTAACGTACCTTTTGGACAATTTTCCGCTGCCCGGCCCGGCCGGTCACCTGTGCGGCCGGCCAAAGGTGGCCTGACCGCTAAGATGGTCAAAAAAGGCCAATTTTGTGTCACGGCTACAGGGCTCAGGGAACAAGCTAGAGAGACGTGGCTTGTTGCATAAGAAATCCTGGGATGGGTAGCGTGTCATACCGAGGGCGATTTTCGATATCTGTCCGGGATCGTTCGGGCGGCCGGCCCAAAGTTGGTCCGGCCAAATAGCCATTTTGGAAAAAGTCCCAACTCTACAGGAAATAGTCAAAAATAGGCCTAAATATGCAGTTTTGGGCCATCTAGTGGGAGGCATGTACAGGTTATCGGGGTCACTGAACACGATGAGCATAGTCACAGCGCTGTGCGGTGCTGCTATTGTGCTGTACTGTTATGCAACAACCATAGCGCGGTGTACGTAGACTTACCGTAAACAACTAAACATGCGGAACTTGGTGATAATTGTGTCTGTAGTAAGGGGGAACTGTAGCTGTTAGTTGGTGCACTCTCTAGCTTCCACCGTGCTGTATGTGGTGTCCGAAAACACAGCACCGTCGATAACAAGTTATGAATTTGTCACTGGCATTGGAAATTCTGCATACAGACAGTTTACGACATGACAAACTATTATAGATACGTTTCGTATACTTATTACGATGTTACTATATGGTTGCGCTGCAGTAGAGTGCTGCAGAAGTACAGCACGGCCTATAACGAACCACAGATAACTTGCAATCGTCTGAAATTCTGCAGGCACGTGCAGAATAGCATTGGAAATCATGCCGTACAAGTCTCCCTTTTTGGCAGTGACGTTTGCGTCAAGTTGCGCTGCTTAGAGTGCTGCTGAAGTACAGCACGGCCTATAACTAGCTACACAAAGGTTGCAATCGTCTGAAATTATGCAGGCACGTGCAGAATAGCATTGGAATAATGCCGTATAAGTCTCCTTTTTTGGCAGTGACGTTTGCGTCTAGTTGCGCTGCAGTAGAGTTCTGCTGAAGTACAGCACGGCATATAACTAGCTACACAAAGGTTGCAATCGTCCGAAATTTTGCGTATAATTGCAGAAGACCAATTGAAGTCGTGCCGTATACATTTGCGTCATCGACAGTATATATAATTTGCATCTGGTTGCGCTGCAGTAGAGTGCTGCTCAAGTACAGCACTGCCTAATGCTAGCAACAGATAAATAGCAATCGCTTGAAATTCTGCAGGCAAGTGCAGAATAGCATTAGAAATCGTGCCCTATAAGTTTCCTTCTTTGGCAGTGACGTTTGTGCTGCAGTAGAGTGTTGCTGAAGTACAGCATGGCTTAGAACAAACTCAGATAACTTTCTGCCAACATCAAGAAAAATGGAGAAATTCATACTTTTCAAGCTTCTTTGTTCTATTGCTTGGTTGAATATTACGTAATTATTGGGGGAATTTTTAAAGTGTCTTTCATAAAGCTTTAACAGTTTTGCATAAGTTTTACTGAGAACCTTAAAAATGAAATAGGACAAGAATAAAAATGCTCCGATGGAGCATGAAACATGCAATATGGGTGACACTGGGTTTTAAGCGGGCAGAGGACTAGGTTTTAAAACGTTAATATGGGAGGGGCAGGTTGTAAATACCAGGAGGACTAGGTTAAAGTGCACTAATATGGACCAGCTTCGCTGAACAACCCATATTCGCGGGTACGCATGCTCCACTCCGCATTTGACCTTTATTGTGTGGGATATTACCCATCAGGGCACTAGTAGCTGGCTGCGCAGCAGCGCAGCACTAAAAAGTACACGTGGTGTTATCTTCATATGCGTAGCGTAAAGTGTATTCTATTTGATGAAATTGTACAACTTTGAATTATTTTGACATTTGTCTTATTCATGATGATGATGATTTCTTTTTGGGCTAGCTACCCCACTAGCACAAAGTGTATAAAAGAGAGAGAAAGTGTAGATTTAGCGCAGTTGGAGTTTTGTCAGTGACGGGGTAGGGTGACATCTGTTAGTTGGGTAGGGACTTAGGTCAGGTTTAGGTGTAACGGGAGTGGGTAACGCCCTCCCTTGTGCTCATTGTATTTCACTATCGCGTTCCCTTCGTATCTTCTAGTGTTTTTGTATGTCTATACTAAAGTTGGAGCAAGTATTTTGTGTTTATTGTAGTAAAAGTCTAGCGGTTATTTTATCGGTTAATCGTAGGGAAAGGTCGTCTAGGGCGTATAGGTGTCACTTCTCTAATTTACTCGCTTATCTTCGGCTCTCCTTGTACCTTCTCGCACCTTGCTAGGATTGGATATCAAAAACTGAACACTCACTTGCAATCATTTACTGAAGTCCAACATAGTTTATTACAGAGGTACACGCAGAGTATCTCACAATTGTCTTAAGTTCTAAATTCATCAGCTTTCCAGGCGAGCTTGCTCGTTTGAAATATTAGGCTTTATATACTTCAAGCTTTTTATAGTGAGCTGCCAGAGCAGAATTTGTGACACCAATTTTACTGTAATAAGAAGTGTTGCATTATATGCATCAATTAAATTAATTAAATTAAGTTGTATTAATGTCTTGATATAGGTTATGCATAATTTCAATTGGTGAGCTCCTTGAATATCGAAAGCTTAATATTTCAGCAAATAAATAACTAGACAACTAGAGTAGTAATTTGCAATTTTGGAATCAATAAAACATTCTTTTAAGAATTGGAATTGATGGAAATTTGTTGTTGAAAACTTCATTGAAAATCAGGAAGTCGTGGATTTGTAAGACATCAATAAACATTTAAAATAGCAATATAACATTAAGTTTGCCATCATTTCGGGTTTTGTGACCTCACAGAACTAGTTTTGTGAGAAATGGCATCACAGAACAGGTTTTGTGAGGTTTGAGCCTCACAAAACTAGTTTTGTGAGATTTCGGGTTTGGGACGTGACATATATAAACGAAATTTCTCCTTTTGGCTAACTAATCTTGGATTTTTAAATTTTAAATGATATTTCTGCAAAGTATTTTTTAAAAACCCTTGCTATTTGTTCCATCCATAATTTTTTAATAATTCTGTTGTGATCTCAGCACTAAATTAATTGTGTACTAAACAAACAAAAATAAATTCAGTTCATGCGATTTAAACAATTAAAACGATTAAGGTTAAGCTAAAACTGACATTTGATTATACAACAGTGCACTGTATAATTCTGAAATAGTATAGGTCTACGCCAAGGTTTCGACGGGCTTATACTACCTAATCTGATTTTCTGAATTATATAAGCATTATTGTTTTAAAATAATATATTAATATCCATAACAACGGTATAGCCATGGGCGGAAAACCCACAGTTTCTGATTTTTGCTGGAACATTTTTATTATAGGGGCTAGATGAGAATTTTATATACCATCGTACTTGGCGTAAGGGTAAGGTAAAGTGACCCCTGGAGAGAACTCCAACCTACAGAAGGTTATAGGGTGCCGGTGCTTCACATTCATGATTCACAGCCCGAAGCCAGGAGTGACAACTCTAATGTTGATTTCATCTGTGGAAGGGGGACCAGCCCTTCATCAGGCATTACGCCAGAACACAGACTCCTGTTACCTTCCCACCGCAGTGGTACCCATTTACCGACCAGTCAAGGATAGACAGCTGGGTTTGCTGGAGCCCACGGCGAACCGATATGTGCTTAGTCCCTTGCTCAAGGGAATTTGCGAAAGCCTTGTGGTAGCTGGGGATCGAAAAATCTTTAGTCGAACACCTTACCACTCGGCCATCGCGGCACAGTACTTGGCGTATTCAGATCTTTAAAGCTTCTCTAGGTTGCACCGTCAGGCCGGTATAATGCGAAAAGTAGCGGGGGAAAACCCAAGTGGGGGGACCCCACCCCTCACAGGTCTCAAAAATTGTCGTAGCGCTATGCTGACATTTCCGGTGTAAGATTCAACTCTTTTTGGCTTGTATGAATCAAAAAATTTGATCTAGGTACCTTTTTGAGATCAGAGCATCAAACGGACAGGTTTCATAATGTTTAAGATAGTGATTCCCTTTGGTCACATAAAGTTTGCACCATGATTACTCATTCATCACTAGAGTTAAGAAGCCATTTTCATTTCAAAATGTAGCTTGACATTTTTTCTTTTTAATGCATGCTACGAAACTAATGTTGCTTTTCCAAAATATTTTTAGCACATTTTAGAAGAACTATAATTTTCCAGAATTTTTGCAGACACAAGTAAATTTTTTCGCGAGACATCGGTTATATCATTCGATACCTCCCTCAAATAGTTGGGGACAATTTTTTATTTCTTGTGAAATCGCTCTTCCGTTATAGAGAAATAAGCTGAAATGTGTGCGTAACCTGGATTTTGCCTACTTTTTCCAAATTTGTCAAGCGATTACTTTAGCTAGAAAGCAGCAATCGGGGCACCTAAAAAATAGAACCTGGGTATATTTGTGTAGAACACATTTGTTCAGAAGCAGCCCTCCAGATTGCATGGAGAATGCTCCACAATCTTTGGAAAAAAAATTGGTCGTGTTTTTGCAAAAACTACATTTTTTATGATAGCAGCCTACAGGATAGCAGTTGGAAGACGATCATGCGTCGGATAATTTGTCCCTGTGAGACCTTCAGATCGACGCCCTTAGTTTGATTTTACGACTTGCGTAGTTCAAGAAATGTTGGATTATTTGATTTCTGCAAAAATGACAAGTTTTGGACGCTAAAACAAGAAAATCAGCTATATCTCACGGTAGAGAAAAGCTAGAAACTTACTTTAAAAAACAAAAATGTGGAGCTCAATGAGAGCTCTCAAATGAATGTAGTCACAACTGTATAGCGGGTGCCAAACGTTCAGAAATTGGGAAACTCTGACCGGAAATCTCGAATTTTTTAATTGGAATTGTGCGGAGGGTTTTAGAATGCTAAAAGAACTTATTTCGGAAAGTTTCATCAAATTTCATTTTGATTTACGCCGCCAAATAACAATATGTGCCCAAAAGGAATCACCACCTTAAGGGGGGGGGGTTACTAAAGGTTTGCCTCGACCTTTTCCGATTGGCCTACTTTTTGGCGAGGATGTAGAGCATGGGTGTGGTCAAAAAATATCGGATACTGAGATCTTAGCTGCCTTCCAGCCATGTGCGGCCGTCGCGTGTATGTGCCCGACCCCCATTTTTCGCAACTACCAACATAATTAATTAAAAATGTCTACTGACTGCTAGGCCCAAGCTTAACAGCTGCCATTCTCCAATATGATTTGGCACATATGTCCCTACCTTCAGAAAAATACTAGACGTCTGGGCCCCGTTTCACGAAGCGCTTATAGCGCTATAAGCTTATAAAAAGTGTCAATTTTACAAGCTTACAAATTTTACCGTTTCACGAAAGTCTTGTAAGTGTGGACTCGAAGTTCAGAAAACTAACACACACTTTAATGTAGCAGGTATATCAACTGTAGTCAAAGATGGTATGGGATTAGATCTTTTCCATAGTTTTAGATGTCTATATAATCTTTAATTAAATTCTTCTTAACATATTTAACTGCTTCACATTTTCTCGCCCGCCTTGAAAAGCTGAGTACCACTGCCACCAAAATATGTGGACTCGAAGTTCAGAAAACTAACACACACTTTAATGTAGCAGGTATATCAACTGTAGTCAAAGATGGTATGGGATTAGATCTTTTCCAAAGTTTTAGATTTCTATATAATCTTTAATTAAATTCTTCTTAACATATTTAACTGCTTCACATAAGTTTAGATTTCTTATAAGTTTTATAAGCAGGAAGGACCGCTTATAAAGCGCTTGTAACTGAAAATCCTTCATATTTTCACTGCTCAGCGTACGTCAGTGGGCACAATACATGCTCTACTTTGACTGTTAAGTTCCCCCAAACGTCTGAACCAAATAAATTTGAATTATATAAAATTAGTTGATTTATGAAAGTATTAGATTAATAGTATTGAAGCATTCAGATTAACAGCTGATGAAATTAACTTAACCGTATATGGTTTTAGCAGTTTACTCTGATTTTTAATAATCCACCCGAACATAATATTGTTGAAAGTTTCTCAATTCTCAGATTATTTGTACACCAATAATGACGATTATTGGAAAACTAAGTTTTATTCTCAAATTCATGCTTTGTTTTCAATCTAAATAACAAATAAATCTTGTAAATGCGTAGAAATAGTTACAAATTGCAGCTAAAAGCGCTTATAAGTCCAAAAATTATAAGCGACATATATGAGTTTTGTGCAGCACTTTACAAGATCTTATAAACCGCTCATAAACCGGTTATAAATTTCCGCTTATAGCTTAATAGTAAGCGACTTTATAAGAATGTTAGTGAAACGGGGGCCTGTATCTTATCTGGATCTAAGGGAATTACTCGTCAAAGTTGAAGTTTCGGAAAAAATTTAAAAATTTTTGGCTAACGAAAGGAAAATTTTACTACTGGTGCGAGCTATAAGGCTGTACTTTGGCATAAAAGGAGGCCCTATAGGAGTACTCATTTGTGTCAAATGGCAAGAAATTCTGCCGCGTGAAAAATTTTTTATGTCAACGCTAATCTTCAAAAATTTCCAAAAACGCCGATTTTTTTGAGATATTTGAACTCAGCGATGTCGAAAACACCCCCGCAAAAGATTTCAGCTCGATTCATGAAGGTTTGCGACCATTCGTGCGGTGCGCTTGGAGGGGTTGGGGGAGGGGGGACCTGAGCTCACCCCCCCCCCCAGAGGGGTCCCTCACCCCCCCGAATCCTATGCTGTTGGGGGGGCAACCTTGGGAAATTTGATTGTCGCCCACAGAAATGTCAGTAAATAGTAAATAGTCAGTAATCCCATAGTTTCCCTGGAAGTTTGGGTCTGGCGGGGGGGGGTAAATCTTGGGCGACCTCCGAAATGTGATGGGGGTAAAGCCCCCTCCCCCCACTCCCCAAAACGGTGGAAAACGCCTAAAACTATAAATACAAGCCTTGTTTTGACAAAAAAGCGTTAAAATACAGAACATTTTGCGTTTTAAGCCACTTTTTGAATTAATTTTCTGAGGTCCGAATTGGGGGGGGGGGGTTCCGGGCATAAGGTGTGGCTGGCGGAAAAAGTGGGAGTGGGGGTTTGAAAAAAGTAGGGAGGGGGGTCTGGCAAAAAGGGGAGGGGGGTCTGGCAAAAAAGGGGGAGGGGGCTCTGAAAAATTCTATATGGGGGGAGGGGTAAGAAAAATTTTCGAGGGGGGGTCGGCAAGAAATCGGTTTTTCGTTAAAAAACTGAAAAATTTACTCAATTTTCAGTTATTTTTAGCGATTTTTCAGGTAACTAAGCGAATTTTGGCAATTTTTCGCTACTTTTTGGTAATTTTTTGAAAAATTTGGAATTTCTGGCTAAAAATTTTCAAAAATTTAGGTAGGGGGGTTGAAAATTCTTAGGGGGAGGTTTTTCCGAAAAGTCGATTTGGGGGGAGGGGTTGGAACAAATTTTTAACGGGGAGGGTCGGTGACCCCTCCATTTGGGGGAGGGGTCCCCCCACCCCCCGCCCCTAACACACCTATGGTTCCGGCGGAAGGGGGGCGTCCCCAGAATTCGGACCTCAGAAATTTCTAAAAATGGCCAAATAATGCAAAATTTTCTGTAATTTAGCCTTTTTTCATCAAAATAAGGTTTGTTTTTAGCGTTTTAGGCGTTTTTGCACCGGTTTAAATTGATTTTAGATAAAAATTTTAGAAAAATTTTTCAAAAAATGACCATTTTTCGGCCAAATGTAGCTAACTTTTTGGGTCCAAAAATCGTTTGGTGCGGTAGCCAAAAGTTGGGGGAGGGTAAGTCAAAAAATTTGGGGGGGGGTAAAGTTGGTCGAAAATTTTGGGGGGATACCCCCCAACCCCCCCCCCCCCTCCCCAAAGGAAACTATGAGTAATCCACTCGGGGGCTTTGGGAAGCGGAGCCAAAATGAATTTGAGAAATTTTTGAAATTATGAAAAAATACGTATTGGAAACCTTTAAAAAGATTTTAATAAAGGTTGAGAAGTTTTTTGACTTTGTGGAAAAATTAATATATATATATAGCAAGGTTAACAAAAAAATCAAAATTTGGTTTTTTGGCTGGAACTTTCGCAAAACTAAACCAAATCGATTACTTTGAGGACCCATGGATAGGTTTGGGCTAAGCTTTAAACCACCCCAGTTTCGCTGCTCTACAACCTACCAGTAAGTTGCAGTAGGCGAAAGTTTGTGATTTTTTTGTTAACGGTTTCACAAAAAAATCACTCGTTAACAAAAAAAAATCAGTGGCGGATCGGATCCCAGAGAGCAGCTAGCAATGTTTTCTCATCAGTTTTGGATAGAGCGCATTAAATAACGTATTTAGAACCCAAAACCACCAACCTAGTGTTCCAACTCGGCCAACTGACCCCGCCGAAGTGTATATAAGTGGTCACTGATGGCCCCCGGCAGGGTCTAGTATGAAGTCTGGTGGCTATAAAATGCCGTTTTAAAGTCTAAAATGTTGTTTTTTTGTGTTTGTGAGTGATTATATATAACTTATTTCTAGCCGTTTTGGCAGAGAAACTTAGGACTTCGTATGTTGGTGGTATATGACTCACGGTCACGTGACCCCTGCCGGACCCTTCCGGATCCTCCAGGTACCAACTGGGAAGTCAGAAGTGCCTACAAACGTGTCCTAGGGGGTTTTCTAGTGCGCAGAATTCAAATCTGGCATTAGTTTTTGGGTAACTGTAGTCTACTACTGACTTCTAGAATCACGTTTACCGTCGGTCGGTTCAGGCCAGGCTGGTTATCAGGTTGGACTCCCAGAAGTGTCAGACAACCTCAAAAACAACGGCTATAAGGGTTTTCGAGGTCGCTGAGCTCGAATTTGGCGCTAGTTTTGCTCTAGCTGCTGTTCTGAGGTCAGTAACAAAATATGAAAGTGATTTTTTATTTGTTAAAATTTTAACGAAAAAATCACCCACCCCAAGACGGCTCAGAGGTCCGACCGGGAAATTCTATATATATATGTATCGATAGCGCACAGTCAGGACATGTCATATGTACAGTGTACAGTATGGGTACAGTATGGGTTGTCTAGGGTTTCCCTTAGTAAATAGCAGCCGAAATTCGAACTTCGGTCATGAACGTTTTTGAGGCCACTTTTGGGTACCTTCACTTAAAGGTCTGCCATGAACGCATGGAGAGGGACTAGGGGCTCAAACTCACAGGCTGTAATGTCGAGATGTGTGGCTATCACCACGCAAAAAATTGGGTCTCTGCGACTTTCCTGTGAGTCAGGGTGGGGTGAGTTTTTTTGTTAAAATTTCGGGTGATTTTTTTGTTAACCTTGCTATAATGGAAACCTTGAAAAGGTTGGAATAAAAAGCTCCGCAGACGCAACAAATTAAAAAACTTGAACTAGAAAAGCGCGCCTGGCGCGAAACGTTTTAGTGCTGCCGTAGGCTCGAAAAACCAAAAAGCTTGTGCTGCAAAAGCGCCACGGACGCAAAAAATTATAAACCTCAAGCTTCAAAAGTGCCGCAGGCGCAAAAATTTTAAAATTTGAAGCAAATAGCGTCGCAGGCAGGAATGTTTTAAAATTAAAATAGAAAGGCGCGCGAACAATTTTCATATTTTTTACATTTATGCGCTGTTAAAAGCCACAATTGGACCTGTCCTGGGTCCTCCAATACCGAAATGGCATTTTCAGGGATTTTGCCCGCTAGCTAGCAAGGGAAGCAAAATTATCCAAATCGGACACTATATATAGGATGATGCAGCGTCCTCGATAGAACCGTGCTATAGTGGCGAATTGCTTCCTTGTTTGGTTGTTAAAAAATTTTTCAAAAAAATTGGCTGGGTTTTCCCCCGCCACATTTGGCAATGTGCCATACCAACAGTGCATCGGATCGGTCTAATTTTAGCTGTTGAGGAAGGAAGAGTTGCCATCATTTGCAGATATTTGCAAAACTTTTCTAGCCCAACCCAGTCAAAACTTACATCGGTCCAAACTTTTGCAAAATTTTGAAATGGACCAAAAAGTAGGTGTAATTTTCAAAATGTCATAAAATGAGCAGGAGTGAACCAAATGACTTGATCTTTGCACACATAGGTAAGAAAGAGTCGCGCTTTCTGCTGCTATGTTTTGGCAGCTCCAACCCTTGGTCCCCCCCCCGCCCCCCCCCCCCCCCCCCCCCCAAAAAAATTTTCCATTTTTATGCCAAAGAGGCGGCATTTTCCGCCGTTTGTAAAAAATCAACCAAAAGTAATAACAAGACGTGGTTTTAAACTCAAACTTGAGCCAACATGTTTCCTCAGTAATATTGAGTCATAGGATCCACCCTACACTTAAAAAGGTGTACCCCCTGCGAATGATTTTTTCAAAATGTACCCAAAAAATATGGCTGTACATTAGACATTATTATGACAAATTCTAAACATTATAAGTATAAGCTATAGCGCCTCAGGCGAAAATTTTTGGCAATATTCTGTTTGGAAGAGAATCGCAGTTTTTCAAAAAGTTTAAAGAAGTTTGACAACATTTTTGAAAATTTAACTTGATAATAGGCTAAAATTGGTTCCGGTTCCGGTATAGCCATGGGGTAAAAAAAACCCACCCCCTTTTTGGGGGAAAAAACCCCACCCGCCTCCTGGGTCATGGGTTGGAGATATGAGCTCCAAAACATAACAGCAGGAAGCGCGACTCTTTCTAACCTATGTGTGCAAAGATCAAGTCATTTTGTTCACTCCTGCTCATTTTATGACATTTTGAAAATGACAACTACTTTTTGGTTCAACCATCCAAAAATTTACCAAAAGTTTGGACCGATGTAACTTTTGACTGGGTTGGGTTAGAAAAGTTTTGCAAATATCTGCAATGATGGCAACTCTTCCTCTTTGCACACAGCCAAAATTAGACCGATCCGCTGTACCGTTGGTCTGGCACATTGCCAAACGTGGCGGGGAAAAAAACCCACTTTGGGGGGAAAAAAACCCACCCAATTTTTTTTGAAAAATTTTTTAACAACTCAATACGGAAAAAATTAGAGACTATAGCACGGTACTATCGAGTACGCTGCGTCATCCTATGCGGTCAGATTCGCACAACTTTGCTTACCTGGCTGGCTAGGTGCTAAAAACCTTAAAAGTGCCATTTCGCTGCTGGAGGACCCAATACAGGTACAATTGTGGATTTTAACAGCCAATTCTACGTAAAAAACCATTCTCTACACGATAGAATAATAAGTTTTATCAAATTACATCATTTTTAGCATTTTTCAAAAATTGCCCTATGTTTATGTGTTAAACTTTATGAAACCTGGCCAGTTGATGCAGCATTTTCAACGGCACCTGAGATCTCAAAAAAAGCTACTTAGATCGGGTTTTTTGGTTCATACTAACTAAAAAAGGGTTGAATTTTACACTGGAAGTGTCAGAATTGCGATAGAACAATTTTTAAGACCTGTGAGGGGTGGGTTTATTTTCCCCCCATTTGGGTTTTTCCCCCCATTGGGTTTTTTTCCCCCGCTACTTTTTGCATTATACCGCTCTAACGGTACAACCTACAGAAGTGCAAATAGGCTTAAAAGAAAGTTCTAAGTACGCCAAGTACGATGGTATATAAAGTTCTCAGATAGCCCTTATAATAAAAAAGTTCCAGCCAAAATCCGAAAATGTGGGTTTTTCCCCCCATGGCTATACGTTTTCGAAAACCGGAATCGGAACCGCAACTCCGGTCGATCCCTACCCGACACCCATTTTTTACTTTTATGCGCTGAAAATATGTAGCTCAATTTTTGCTTCCTCGCCTGAAAATTTAGGGGGGAAATTCGTATATACGTACGTATATCTGGGTTTATTTTACTGGGGGGGGGCGGGGGGCCCCCCCCCCCCCGCTTTTTGGGTCCCCCCACTCGTTCCCCCCCACTTTTTTGGGCTTCCCCCCCACTCACTATAGGGTGCCCAGAAAATGCCAAATTTTAAGGATTTTTGGTCAAAATTTTCAAAAATTTTCCGGCCTCGCCGGAAATTATTGATGCAATGCAAAATCGCCTTTTTTGGTGCTAAAACTTGATTTTTGAGCACTTTTAAGCATAGTTATAGCAGTGTATGAGGAAAACAGGCTATTTATACAGCATTTTTAGCATTTTTGGCTCATTTTATTCCCCCACGTTTCGACCACTCCCCCCCACTAGTGGGGGTGGGCGTCCCCCCACTCTCCTCCCCACTTATTTTTGCCTAAAATAAACCCAGTATATATATATATACACGTATATTTACTGTTCAGTTCAGTTACAGATTTTTTATATATATCATTTGTCTGAGTTTTAGCTTTGTACCTATATATACGTATATATATAATTATGTAGGGGCGCGATAGCGCCCCTACATAATATGGGTATAAAGGCGTCTGCGCGGCCCCCTGGAGACCGTATTGGCCTGGTGCCAGCTAATTACAGGTCCGGGAGTGGTAA